>MVGT01001834.1:14643-28295 GCA_002174775.1 Macleaya cordata
TTCCGCAGGTTCACCTACGGAAACCTTGTTACGACTTCTCCTTCCTCTAAATAATAAGGTTTAGTGGACTTCTCGCGACGTCGCCAGAGGCGAACCGCCCGCGTCGCAGCAATCCGAACACTTCACTGGACCATTCAATCGGTAGGAGCGAGGGGCGATGTGTACAAAGGGCAGGGACGTAGTCAACGCGAGTTGATGACTCGCGCTTACTAGGAATTCCTCGTTGAAGACCAACACTTGCAATGATCTATCCCCATCACATACCTGTTATTGCCTCAAACTTACGTGGCCTAAACGGCCATAGTCTCTCTAAGAAGCTGGCCGTGGAGGGTACCTCCGCATAGCTAGTTTGCAGGCTGAGGTCTCATTCGTTAACGAAATTAACCAGATAAATCGCTCCACCAACTAAGAACGGCCATGCACCACCACCCATAAAATCAAGAAAGAGCTCTCAGTCTGTCAATCCTTACTATGTCTGGACCTAGTAAGTTTCCCCATGTTGAGTCAAATTAAGCCGCAGCTCCACTCCTGGTGGTGCCCTCCTGATTTCTCATAAGGTGCCGGCAGAGTCCTAAAAGCAACATTTGGTTCAATTAGCTAAATTTATTAAAAGCACCCAAAAAATCTATCAGAGGCACCATGAGAGTACATACAAAATGGCAAATGATTACCAAGTCAATTCAGTCAAAGGCAGTCAAAATTAGTCAAAGATTGGAGTTTAATCGCTAATGAAACAAAGAAGGCAAAAATGATCTTAATGAAATCATCATGATGTCAAACCACATAAGCCTTACAAATCATCAAATACCAAATTAATTATCAAAGAAAATACCCCCACCATCCAATACCTCCCACTTGTTAGTTTTATTTATTTTACATAAAGAAGAAAAGTGGGAAGATTTCTATAAAAGGGGGGAGAATGAAGAAGAGAAGAGGAAGAAAGGGGGGAAGTGTAGAGAGTTAAAGAATTGTATGAATGAAGATATTTTGGGAGTGTAGTAATCAAATAATTATTTGTAAGTTCTTTATGATTTTCATCAATGAATACTGATTTTGTTATTAATTTTAGAGTTATGTCTAGCTAAATTTCTTTTTTAGGATTAAAGAGGAAGCTAGTTATGTGCATGCCATGATATTTAATCTTAATCTTAATCTCCCTTAATAATTATTTTTAGCTAAAATGATTTGTCTTCTCGTAATATTATTTATTACACTTTTGCTTCTTAATGAAATTAGTACATACACCTTTATTAATTGTGCTTAGATTTGATATAATATGCTTAACTATTGTTTTGATATTATATGCTTAACTTTGACAATTAATTATTGGAGTTGTTATTTTTTTAAAAGTGAAGAAAAATCATATTATTTCTTTGGTTATTTTAAATATTAATGAAAATATTTTAAAAATCTATTACATAATTAGTATTGGGTTTGAGTTATAATTGAAGGGAGATTAGAGAGAGTTTAAATTGATGGTATGCATATAATTAGTGGAATCTGAAATCCTAGTTCTTCTACTTTTTATGAAGTTTTTATTTAGTTATTTCATTTGCTTCAAATCAATTAAAAACTGTTCAACCTTAATTAAATTAATTTTACTTATTTCTTAATCCCTGTGGATCGACTCGTACTTGCCGTTGTCTCAATAGACAACCGTGCGATTGTGGTATAAATATTATTGAGTGATAAAATCACGACCAATCAATTGGCGCCGTTACCGGGGATTAACGGTAATATATATTTTTAATTTTATTTAGGGTAATTTTAGTTTAGATTAGTTTATTTTATTTTTTTTCTCTCTTTTAAAAAAAATATTATTCACATTATTCATTGGTACTATTTTTTTCAGTATATAATAAGAATTTTAATTAAAAAAAAAGGGGAAAAAATTTCGGTATTCTACTGTTATTAAAATTCGATGACATCAGCATGATGTCATGCTGATGTCATCAATCTAAAAAAATAAAATAAAAAAAATAGTACTGGTTTTTGTTTTTTGGTTAGTTTAAAATTTTTAGTTTAGATTTTTATTTTTTATATTTTTTTTAAAAAAGAATACATGGTACTTATTGAATTGAAATTCGATAACATCATCATGATGTCATCAATTTAAAACCAAAGGTACTGATATTTGTTATTAATTTTTAGTTTTATACAAAAAAAACAAAAACAGTACTATTTCCATCTTTGTAATTTTTTTATTTTAGCTATTTAATTAAAAAAAAGGGGACAAAACACAAAAAAAATGGTTCTGAACATATTAAGCAATTCCATTCGATGACATCAACATGATGTCGTGCTGATGTCATTAGTTTTATTTAAAATAGATTTTTTTTTTATTTTTTTTATTTCACTCTTGGTATTTGTTGTTTTTGTTGTGCAGGTTGAAGTGGAAAAAGAATTAAAGTGTAAGACCAAGAAATTTTTTTTGTTGCTTTGTATTTATTTATTTTATTTTTGTTATTTAGAACAATGTATTTTGGATTGTTGTTTTGTAAAATATAAGTTTTGACTCTTTTAAAAAGAGCACAAGTTGTAAATCAACAGGGAAGGACTATCACTAGATAGAGAGAAAAGTTCATATCATCCGTGAATATTCTTTCTATTTATGTGATCTGCACATAAGGTTCGCACATCGTTTTGGAACGGTGGCCTTAGTCGACTACAACTGGTCATCGCCTGGTGGTATCCGGGAGGTAATTTTTAAACACTTACGAATCTCGTGCAAGTGGGTTTCTTAGTAAAGGGCATAATTGGACCAAAAAAGATAAGAACCGGATTTCATCACTGGATTCTTTTGCCCGAACTAGGAAAATCACAACTTAACGCGATCTTAAGCCTAAAATATGGACTAGCAAGAGGACTCTAGGGTTTCAAGCTCACAGGAAAATTCTTTAAAGAGAAAACAACTTCATTGTTTACATGACAAACACTCAGGAAAAGCTAGCGATTAAGGAAAGTTCTGACAAAAAGGCCACCTTGAGAAAGGGAAATGTTGCCTAAGTAAGACAATGCCAAAAGCTTTACAAGCTTACTGTTCGAACTGGGAACTTACCTAATAGGGCTGCTTTGACAGAGTTTGTTAGATTAGTAACTGAAGATTACCTTTAAAAAGAATAGGAGCTAGTCTAGAAAAGAGAGAAGACTCCAAGAAACATTTTTTCGAGGATCTTGCTCTCAAATTTAGGGGAGCCATCCTGCATTGTTTGCTAAAAAGTTAGGTCTGTTTGGTGTGTCAGCGGTAATTGTGCATGCGTCCTTGGAGAAGGAAAACATGTTGAACGTAACAATCTCTTTGATCTAAGTCCTCTTCCATCAACATTCATTGACAGATTTTCTCTCTTTACTAACATGACTGGAGTCAATATTATTGACAATGAAGCACATGTCGAGAATGAAGCTTTTATAGCTCATCATGATCCAACACTACGAGATTGTATGAACCCAGTTAGGATAATTCAACGTCCTGGAGTGGTAATACCACACACTGATGGTAAATTTGAGATCACACAAGGAACCCTAAAAGAGCTCCCCGAATTTAAAGGAACTGATAGTGAAAATCCTTATTTCCATATTAGGAATTTCGAAGAAATATGTGGAACACTGAATTATCCTAAAGTTCCTGAAGAAGTTCTAAACCTTCGTTTGTTTCCATTCTCTCTCAAAGACATGGCCAAGGACTGGACTTATTCAATCCCTCTAGGATCAGTTATGACATAGGTTGCACTTACTGAGCTTTTCATTAACAGATTCTATCCATATCATAAAACTGCTTCGGTTCGTCACCAAATTCAAACATCTAAGCAAAAAGTTGGTGAGAGGCTTTACAGTTACCTAGAAAGATTCTGTGAGTTACAGTACCAATATCCTCACCATGGATTTCCCAAATCTTATTTGGCACAAATTTTATACGAAGGTCTAAATAGTGAATCTAGCATCCAAGTTGAAACAATGAGCGGAGGGGATTTTACTTTGAAAACCCCTAATGAATGCTATGATTTATTCTTTGAAATTGCTGAGAAAGTGCGACAATGGGATTCTATGAGGGAACCTGAGCCAAGTAGGAATTCCACTTTTAGAGGAAGCATTCACCGGTTAGACACTAGTGTTGAAACTGAAGCTAAATTAGCTACAGTAATTAGGCGCCTAGAAGCTTTAGAGGCCCAGAAGGGATCCAACCATCTTGAAAGTGTTAGGTTTATAGAATCCCCCATGTGTGTGTTGTGTGAAGCTTCCGATCACTTAGTTGAGAACTGTCCGGGGTTAGCTGCTACCAAAGCTGAACACGTCAATCACTTTAATTCCTTCCGTAAGCCATATCCCAACAATGATCCATTCAGTAGCACATACAACCCTGGTTGGAGAAACAATCCTAAGTTTTCTTGGAAGCAACCACATGAGTTCAATGGGAATGTTCCTCAACAAAATACTCATGTAACTGCTCTAGCACCTCCCTATGTTCCACCTAATCAGAGGAAACCATCTTTGGAGGATACCCTTCAACTATTCATGCAAAGTCAGATGGAGACAAACCAGAACCATTCTAGGGCTATTACCAAGATAGAAGTGCAATTGGACCAATTAGCTCTTATGGTCGGAGGAAGAGAGAAAGGACAATTTCCTAGTCAGACAGTTCTAAATCCTAAAGCACAAACTGGACCTACCTTTTTGCCTCGAGGGCAACACCAAGTCAGCAGTAGTTCCGGTGAGCATCAGAGTGAAGTTCAATCCATTATTACCTTAAGATCTAGAAAGCAAGTTGGCAATAAAGTCCAACTTCCTGTAATACCCGAACCGAGTGAACCCAAGAAGGTCACAGAGAAAGCAGATGAAAAAAAATCAACTCAGAAGGAAAAGGGAAAAGGCAAACTCATTGATGATGTTCTTCTACCTTTTGTACCTAAAGCACCTTTTCCTCAACGTCTTCAAGATAATAGGAAGAAACATAACACAGAAGGAATCCTAGACGTCTTTAAGAATATCCAAATCAACATTCCTTTCTTAGATGCCATTCAACAGATACCTTCCTATGCCAAATTTCTTAAGGACCTAACCACATTGAAGAGAAGAAATTCTATCCCTAAGCATGTTGATGTTGCTGCATCAGCAACTAGTTTCATCCAACAGAAGGTTGTACCCAAATTTAAGGACCCAGGGTGTCCCACCATTGCTATCAAGAAAGGGAACACAATCATTGAAAAATGCTTACTTGACCTAGGAGCTAGTGTGAACCTTTTACCCTATTCTGTCTACAAACAACTAGGTTTGGGGGAGTTAAAATCCACCAAAATCACCTTGAGTTTAGCAGATAGGTCAACTAAGGTACCCAAGGGAGTTATAGAGGACGTTATTGTGAAGGTTCATGAGTTTACTATCCTGCTGATTTTGTTATGCTAAATACTGAGCGTGTCATCAACTCCGATAGTCATGTGCTTGTCATTTTAGGACGCCCTTTCCTCACCACAGTTGATGCAGTTGTACGGTGTAGGAATGGGATGATGTCGTTAGCTTTCGGGAATATGAAGATAACACTAAATGTCTTCAACAATGGCATAAATTTGCACGAGTTTGATGACTTTGAGGAGGTCAACATGATTGAATCTATAGTAAGTCAAGTGTTTGAGGAAAATTCTTACTCTGATCCATTAGAACAGTGTTTGGCACATTTCGGTCATAATTTCGATATGGATAAATCAGTTCAAGAAGTGAATGCTTTACTTGATTCTACTCCTTTGTTGGACACCACACGATGGAAGGCTAAAGCTGAACCATTGCCTATCTCTACGTTAGATCATATCCCATCTGTAGTTTATCCACCTAAGTTAGAGCTGAAACCCTTGCCTGAAACGTTGAAGTATGTCTTTCTTGGAGAGGCAAACACTTTACCAGTTATCATAGCATCTGACTTAGAGAAAGAACAAGAAGATCGATTGCTTAAGGTTCTTAGCACCCATGGTGAAGCAATAGGTTGGACTATAACTGATATTAGGGGGATTAGTTCTTCAATTGTCATGCATTAGATCCATCTTGAACAAAATACAAAGACATCACGGGAACCACAGAGAAGACTTAACCCTGTCATGAAGGAGGTAGTTAGGGCTGAGGTTATTAAGTTATTAGATGCAGGTATCATATATCCCATTTCTGACAGCGAGTGGGTCAGTCCTATCCAAGTAGTTCCTAAGAAATCAGGTGTCACCGTCATAAAGAATGAGAATAATGAATTGGTTCCGACATGCACCATATAATTTTATTACACGACACGCACCATGAAATTTTTAATCATTGGTTAATTGCTTATAATCAAAATTAAATTCTGATCTGGACAAATGTCGTATTTAAGAAATGTCATATATATATATAAATTTTTAAAAATAAATTGTCGTTTCTAGGGCGATAAACCAACCATATAAACATTTTGAAGTTTAATTTTTAGAAATATTTCTGAAACAAAAATTAATTATAAATTTTAATTTTTTTTCTTTGCATTACTCAGCTCAAAACACTCCTCATTAATACAAAGATATGCTAGTGCATTAAAGTGGGTCTTGAACCCCGATTGTGGTATAAACACTGATTAACTTTACCAACTCATTATAACAAGTGAGTTCATAATATTTATATGCTTTCAACTTAAGATTCGAGCAAATCTTTTTCTTTTTTTCTTTTTTTCTTATTTTCTTATTTTTTGTATTAATCAATTCTTTACCATGCAACTACACCAAGTTGATCCATTTCAATTGGTCAAAAGGCGTGTCTTTCTTTAATAATGTATTTAGAGGTTAGAGTTTCAAATTAAAACAATGTATTTTAATTTAATTATACAAGCGTATTTTAGAAATCAGAAGAATAATTAGACATAACCGTTTAAGAAAATGGGGTAGTGAGAGGCAAAGCTTAAAATCTCATTCAGATTGAATGTATCGAGCGTGACTCTCATTTCTTTAACGTGGTGCTCATCCGTTCGACTCTCCACTAAGGATCCCTATTCTATTGGAAAGGGATCTATTTTAACATGTTAAGGGACTCAACTGGAGTGCTAAAACTAATGTTTTAAAAATCAGACCGGAGATTGGCCAGGACTAAGCATTGGGTTGGGTCAAACTAGTTCAACTAGTAGGTTGATTGGGTTAACTTATATAGATTGTACATAGATTTTCTTTATTTTATGTATACGAGATATAATATAAAGCTTTAATTTAAGGCAAATTAAAATTTGTTGTTGAGATGGTAAATAAGTTAGACATCCATGCAACTAATCTGAGTTCAAATCCTACTAGAACATTTTATTATTCTTCATTACCCACTATCATTATAATTATACCTTGTATATTTAAAGCGGAAACAAATACACAACTCTAGTTGTTGTTCAGTTGATGATTAGAGGTTAACACAAGGCTTAAATGATCTGAGTTCGAATCCGTGGACTATCATTTTTATTATATATGGAAGTTAAAAAATCATCTGGTTCAGCAGGGTCGATGGTTCAACCGGCCGGATCAACCGGTTTACAGAAAAAAAAGGCGCTTTTTGAAGAAAATTATGGGTCGAGATTAACCCAACCCAGATTTAATACTGGGTCACCAGTTTTCCAATTGAACCCAAACTAAACTCTCATGAATAGTGTGGATATTAGTAATTTGATATTAGCCATCTAGCATACGTGGACATGCCACATCATCATGGACGAACACCCTACAAGAGTTGAAGGAGCACCTTGCAAAGGTGCTTCCACCAAATGAGTCTTTGCAAAGGCGCCTTCACCAAAGGTGCTTATTGCATAGGCACCTTCATCATCTACCGATGTGCACCTTGCACATCACCAAACTTCTTTGCAATATGCACTTGCACATTACTACTAATGTGCACCTTGAATATCAGTAATCACCAATGTGCACCTTGCACTTCACCACCAATGTGCACCTTGTACTTTACCACAAATATGCACATTGCACATCACTAGGCGCCTCCAGGCCTTAGTTGGTTCCTCGAGCATTCTGTATCTTGAGTACGAGACTGACTCAATCATGAGGGGATTATTGGGACATTAAGTTTGGTGGTCATAAGCAAACAGAGGTTATTGGTCGTGAGTAAGTCGTGCTGAGGTGTATGTATCTTAACAGTTTCTATTGACCTACATTACTCCGCGACTGTTACAATTGTTGTGCATTACTCAATGACCGTTACGATATTAATGTGCATTACTCAACGACCGTTACAATTGATGCACATTACTACACCCATTATGTTCATAATTACGTATAACAGACGTCATTATGCTCATAATTGTATATTTCGTCACCACCGAAAACTCTAAATATAAATAGAGGACCTCTACCTCTCATTTGACAGAACAACAATGGAACAACTCTTCACTGCATACTTGGGTTTTCATGACTAACCTCTATCTGTTCATTGCTTCCTTCTCCGCTAGGCCTCCCTATCTCCTTTTCTACTGTATAACGAACTCCGAACTATCATCTACTTGATTTAGGCAGAATCTCAGAGTCACCTCTTTTAGATCTCAATCTAGTTGGATTCATACAACTCATCATCGATCCAACCTCCACATCAGCACCTCACAAAAATCATCATCTGCAAAAATAGAGAAAATGTGGTGTATCGATTAATTTTGGACATCCAAAACTACCCAAAATTATGGTGCTTGCTAATATAATTACCCAAAATTTAAGATTACCCAACACTAAGTCCTCCAAAGAGATAACAATATCATATAAATCTATGTATATATTATATATATTCTTGCTGTATATTAAAAACCATCGCTTTTCTAAATGATGCTTACATTTTATGAAGTGAAAATGCCAAAAAAATAACTCTTTTAAGAGTAAGTATTACATCTGTAAAAGATAAGAAAAGCTTTGAAATTTGATATGAGTATTAAAATATTTTTTTATAACATATTAGTACGTATGTGTTACTTGAGAGTTGTTTATTAATTAGCATTCTATTTTATTTTATTTTATTTTATTTTTATTTTTTTTGTAAATTTTACCCGAAACTTTTTTTTTTCAATAAAACATAATGGATAAAGGACTCTTTTGCAAGCTACTACCAAAGATTTAGCTCTAATAATTAACTAATTACAATAAAAAATCTAATCTATACACTATATATTGACACCCTCTTGACATATTTATCTTCCTAAATAAAAAGTCCAAAACGTGTTATCGACTGTTTGTTGAATTTTCAAGATGAGACATTTTTAACAGGTCTAACATTTAAAACTATTTGTTTACAAATATTTCAGGGATATATAATATGGTCTCTACCTAGCTACCCCTCTAATAAGATGTTCTCACTTAACTAATTACAATGGGTCTTGTTAACGTGTGCCCTAAGGGCACACGATAAGGTTATTTTCGAATGAGTTTTTTTGCAAGTTCGAAGTCTTCAAATTAGCTGAATTTTTGTAGACATAATACTATTATTATTTATCACATGTCCATAAAAAATCAGCTCAATCAGAAATATCTAACCCTCCGAACAAATCACTTTAAATGTAAGTCGTTCATTCACACTATTTAAGTTTAAATTAATTGTTTGTGGTGCTAGAGGTCTCCGATTGAGCTGATTTTTTTAGATATGGTCAAATAGTATAAATAATATACATATCCAAAAATCAACCCATTTGGACAACCTTAAGAAACTAAATAAAATACAAAACCTAAAAGCTTATCATGTGCCCTAAGGGCACATGTTAACAAAATCCAATTACAATAAACTATTTGCTAGACTTACTTCATATTTTTTTACTGTCAGTCATCCCACGGTTGTGGTATGTTTGCCCTTTCTAATTTTATTTCTAAATTGACACGCAAATATCCTCTTAAATAGGGTAGGCAGTAAGACAGACACTAAGTGTAGATGACTAGATATATAATAATAAGAGTACTCCCAACTCTCTTTCATCTTACAATCATTTTAGAACAATAATTTTTGTCAAATCATACGAGAAAAACTAAATACGTCACTAAAAATACAAATAAAATTTTGACAGATAGTCATCATAAATATAATTCGTCATGCAAAAATATATATAGATCAACACACAATAAATTCAGTAAAAATAGAGAAAAATAAATAATAATAATAATAATAATAATAATAATAATAATAATAATAATAATAATAATAATAATAATAATAATAATAATAATAATATTCAGAGAAAGAATAGATATTAAAGCAACCAGGTTTTTATATATAAAGCAAATCAACCCATATAGTTTTCAAGGGTATTGTTTTGTATGGATTTAATTGTTTTGAATCTCTATAGACTCAAACATTTATTCAAAGACTGCAACTATATAAAAGATAAAACATTTAGAGCTTTGGTTTCTTGTAATAAAACTCCTCATAATCTCCTTCATTTGCCCTCTTCGCCATTTTCCTGAAACGAATTCCACAAGCATTGCAGAGAGTCTGAAATTCATAACGAAAAGAAATAAGTGAGAAACACCCTTTTTAAGGAATTATTAATGCCGAAATTAAAGCATAAGTTAATTACATATACTTGGGTCAGATTCATAAAATTAATTACACAAATAATATGTTATATATTATTTTTTTTATTTGAATATTTTATGATATATATAAATATGTATATAGCCAATCTTATATTATTACAAGGGAAAATAAATTAGCACTAAAAGATAATGACTGGTTAGGTTCCGTGTACCTCATTAAGTAGACATCACATGTGGAATAATCTAAGGATTGATTTTTAGTATGATGTGCTTCTCACCATGAGATCATTCTTACAAAAAATCAAATCATTCTAAAACTCCTAATCCCATTAAACGTTGAGTGAAAATAATGGACGGTTTATATAATCACTCAACTTTTGATGGGGTTAAGATTTTTATAATAATCTAAATTTTAGTGAGAATGATCTAAATGGTATGTATAATATCCCTACTAAAAAATAATACCAAAAAATAATCTTTGGATCGTCTCTATGTGAGTTGTACATAGACCTTGTAACCACAATTTCTATCTCTATGTAAGTCGTACATAGACCTTGTAACCACAATGTCTATTTAACAAGCCACACGAAATGAAACCTAAAGATAATAGTGTTGTATAAATCAATAGGGTACAAAAAAAATAATAAATAATTAATTAGTAGAATTTTTTAGATCTGTGATTTAGAAATATTTAATTTAATATATTTTTTTTATTTAAATAGATAGAGGAGCCGATCGGGCCGATCAACATCTTGCACGTTTGGTTAAACTTTGTAACAACCCTAATGTTCTCACCTTGGCCACCCTAAACACGGTGTTGGGTGTCTATTAACAAAATACCCTTTATAGGAGAAATCCTAGTAAAAATAAAGGTTGGAATCCATATACAATAACCATATCCAATGTTGGTAAGCGACCATTGTAACGGTTCTAAGGCCAAAATTGAAATTTGTATTAAACCAATAAAAAAAAACTTTATAACGAAAAAAAAATAGTTTTTAAATTTTTGAAAAAAGTTAAAAAACCAAATCACTTTTTATGTTATTTTTTCATTTTTAACAAAATAATGGTCGTTATGTTTTTTGGTGGTTCTTTATTGCCATGAGAATGTGTAGAAAAGTGTAATATTAGTAGGGAGATTTTGTCTTGCATTAGCTATGGGGCCAGCATGGAATTGATCTAAGGAAAGATTTTTTGTGGGGATATTCTCCTCACAGTATAGATCATTCTAACTAAAAATCATATCTTTCCAAAACTTCTAACCCCCTAAGGAAAACCTTGAAAATATTGACCGTAAAATAGATCGCATAATCCACCGTCAAATATCAACAAGCTTATGAGGGGGGTTAGAAGTCTTAGAATGGTATGATTTTTTTTATTTTTCAAGATGATCTACATGGTGAGGAAAATGTACCTACAAAAAAGCAACCCTTAGATCAAATCTATTTGGGCCCTTAAGCCAGTGCAAGGCAAAATCTCTCAAAAAAATATTACCAAAAAATCTCTCTAAGCTTACGCTTTAGGGAATGGTGGTAGGCGTTGGTTTTGATCTAGATATTGTAGAAAAACTTAATAGTGGTTAATTATATTGTAATATCGTAATTTAATAGTAAACAATTAATTAGGTAAGTAATTTGTTGACTACTTGATTAATTGTATGAATATTATGTGTATAGCATGTACGTACCTTCAAACCATTAGGTCCATTGCGCCACATTGGCGTTTCACTTCTTCCGCACATATTGCAGTGTTTTATGTGGCCTGGCAGATCAGGTTCTGGTATCCCTCGACCAATGTTGTTAACATGACCAACATTGTAGCTTTGTGGCTTCAGGTAAGCTATAAGAACCGATGGTAAAATATTTGAACCAAAAGGGACTACAGCCATCGACAAAGAAGGACCTCCTACTTGCCCTCCTCCTCCTCCAATTAAACCTCCTCCAAATAAATCAAAGCACTCAGTGTTGCAATTGTTGTTGGTATTGTTGTTGGTATCGAACATCTCCGGCTTGGACCAACGAAACAGGCATGGGCGAATATCCTTGTATGGATTTGGTCTTCCATAATTCTGCCCAGCAGGTTTCGACATCCCCACCCGATCCATCATCATCTGTTCCTACAATAAAGCCAATCATATATAGTGGTTATGGACAATGTTTAAATTTTTTTTTTATGTAACATAAATGTCTGTTTTGACCACAAAACGGTTATAACAATTATAACGATAAGACCCCTTGTTAGGACGATGGTTTAGAAACATCCGTTATGGGGAAATTTTTAACTCATCGAATTTCAAATTCATAAACCTAGTTAGGGTTTTCAGTCCGAATCCTATTCTCCCTAAATCCAGTTATGAACAGAGTTTAGGTTTTGAGTTCGAATCCTAGACTCCCTAGATCCAGTTATGCACATACATGGCAGCTTAATCCAGTTAATTAGGAACCACTAAACACCAGATGAGTATGGGACCCACGGATCTAATCTCCCCACCTGACCACTTTGTGGGCTCCAAAAGTATCAAAATAAAAATTTAAAAAAACAACGATCTGGTTGCAACTTGCAACTGTCTTGTTGAGTCAAACACATCCATAAAGGACAGGACTGGTACGCCACTTGAAACAATTGAAGGTCTACACGTGGCAAAATAACCGTCACTGTGTATGCATGGGACCACCTAATGAAGATATATTGTCTTTCTTGAAACCATTCAAGACATGACTAACCCTCTTCATATTAGGTTCACGAGGTTAATCCCAACCTCCCACCATTTAATTAGATTGAAGATTAAATGCAGCATTTTAATATTGTAAAACGATGTTGGAGACGCTCAGCCACATGATCTAATTAAATTTTAATTGATGTGTAGATCTGAAGAGATTCAACCGTTAGATGATCTGAATTCTCATCATATATGATATACAATTCTACATCTAATATTTACCTGCTAGAATAGGGGTAATATTGGATTCTTAAAATCTTTAACCCAAATAGTTAATTAGGAAAATAAATGAAACGAGATAATGGAGTACACGTGGCATTCACGAGGAGAATTAAGGTCCCAGGGTCCCACATACTGTCCATATAAATCGATTGATCAAAACCTAGGATACCTTTTGCAGTTCAAAAAAATCAATACGATCTGCCAAAAAAAAAAAAAAA
>MVGT01001824.1:11615-41929 GCA_002174775.1 Macleaya cordata
TAGTAAAGGTACCAAATGCTTTTACATTACTGTATTATGATTTTTCGGTTTTCTTTAAAACCTGCATTGTCTTAAATTCATATTAGTGACTACCTGTTAGTATTATAAGTTCTCACTGGGCTTTTTACTCAGGGAATCGAGGAGGCAATGGATGATTGGATGTTAAGTAATTTGAAGAGGCAGGTATAGGGAGAGTATCCACCTCAGGTTTATTATACTTGAGGTATTGTTATTATTCAGTTATGATGCAGTTATTTTCCTTGCATTATATATATATTCTTTTGAACTATATATTGTAAAACAAACACACTTATGTATATTTAGTATCACTTAACAAATCTTATATATGTATTATTTTATCAAATGAGAAATCGTTTTCGAATTATGGTTTGGATCTAGCCTAATGATAACTAGGTATTTTATATGGATGAATAGGGTTGATTAGATATGATGAGATGATATGGATGAATGGAATTGATATAAAAATGTTATTTATAGATAAATCATCTCTTCTACAGGTTTATGACAGATTTCAGACCCTGAAAATATCGGGGGAACTCTGGCAAATTTTTCGTTGGGCCTAACCATATTTAGAGGTGATTAAAGTTCTGACGAACTAGATTAGCTTTACTCTGATTTAGGTTCATAAACTTCTATTTAGGTTTGTTTTAGTACTGTTTAATCACCTGGTATTGTAAACCTAACGCCTTGAGATGCAATTCAATCTCCTAGAGATTTGTGTTTCAAATTGGGTTGTTACATGGTCGTTCGTGGAATCGAATCTACGTATAACTATTGCTTGCATCGTGGGATAGCAATCACTTGTTTGTCTTTGTTTGATTGTGGGACAGAGCCCATGAACAAACATGCTTGCCACAAATGGAATAGAATCCTTCGTTTACATGTAGAATCGCGTCCACGTGTAATGTTCTTTCCTCGCACCTATTTCTAGACTAGATGTGGGTATTGTCTTTTCCATTTTCTCCCCAGAACTCTATCCGCATGAAACGTAGAATTAGGGGGCTATAAATTTGCTTTTCTTGTACATTCTATATCCTAGAATAATAGTAGTTAGATCAAGAATTTCCTGAAATACCCTTAGTTATGAAGTATAGGCTGATCTTACGATCGTGCGATTGTCGAGTGCCTAACACCTTCCCGACCCGTACCAGGATTTCCTTACCCTCTATCTCCGACCGTATACCATCTACTTTGGATCATCGCCATTGTTTTTCTCTGAAAAACTACTTTAGGTTGATTTTCTAAATTCTGGGTTCTGATTCCCATTAATCAGGTGGCAACTCCATACATTTCTCCTCACCATCATCCCCCTACGTGGGCGAATTCTATTTACACTAGACCTGGCAACGGGCTAGGGTTAGGGTTATTAGGGTTAGAGTTGGCGGGTTTTCGAGCTAAGATGCCTCAACCCTAACCCTAGCCTATTTATTAAATGGGTCAATTTCTCCAACCCTAGCCCTAACCCTAGTAACCCTAACCCTAACTCTAATAATCCTAATTATATTAATCTTCTCTAATATTTTGATTTTTATTAATTGAGCTTTAATTAAGAGGAAGAAGAAATAGATTTAATTAAGAGAGAACAAATGGAATTAAAATGGAGCATTAATAAAGACTTAAATAAAGTTTTTTATAGAGAGAGAATGAGTGGATTCAAAATGATTTTATCAAAATCTTAATTAATGCTTGCTTAGGCGGGTTGGCGGGTTGGCTCGCGGGTTACACAAACCAACCCTATTTTTTTGGCGGGATGAAAAACCCCAACTCTAGCCTGGCCCATTTAATTAACGGTTCGAGTTAGGGTCGGGTTATTAGTGTCGAGTTAGGGCCTGGTTGGCGGGTTAGGATTGATATTGCAAGGTCTAATTTACACGCTTCTTATGCATTTCTTCCCTTCTTCGGAGGTGGAGACTGTGCACGGGAGGTGGACGGATTCACGGCTCCACAATACCTTTGGAATGTGAACTGAATCCCTAAAAACTTGCTACCAAATAAAGACGATCCAACAAACTACCAGAACGGATCGTCAAACTTGTACTCCGGTTGTCGAAAAAACTGCTAAAAACTTTAACCAAAAAATTAAAAAATCTGCTGGAGTATTTTGGCTATAACGTTCTGCTTGTTAATCCATTTCGCCTTGATGATACCTTCTTTTCATAAGAAATTTAATTTCCTACAACTTTCCAAGAAATAGCCGACCTTCAATTCTTCACTGAAGTGCCTAAAAAAATTGACTTTTTGTTCACGCGGAATTTTATTTCGAATTTTAGAAACCCAAAACCTAGATTTTTCTTTTTTTGTCAACTTGAAGTAATTAGAATATACACCAAAAGGGTAGGAGAGGGTTTGACGTTTTTCTCTTGGGTAACTAGAGTGGGAGAGGTCCCCAATCCCTTTTAGATGCTAAGTCTAATTAGGTCTTGTTAGGTCCCACACTTTTAGGCTTTTAAATATTTAAAATTTAACTTTAGTGTCTCATATAAAATAGAATTACTAAATATTTTAATTACAAATAACTCCACCAAATATTTGTAACTGAACCCTCCATAAAGTGTGGATATTATAATAGAACCCTTCCTCTGTTATTACCGCAATTAAGTCCCTCCACTATTTTTTGACGTTCGTAAATGTCCCTAGCTTTGTATTTATTTACTTGTCAATGCCTATGGTGTATTTACATATTTTGACCCTGACCTTCACCTATGCATAAACTCCTATGATCTAATAAATCTCCCCAATATTTTGGAAGACCACTGGCCAATCTAGATCAACGGATCCTGTAACGTGATTCAGGTGAACGTCATTTCATGTGGATTCCTTATTGAATTAACTTATTCCTACTATGGAATAAATGACCATCCATCTTACTCAGAATATTGGATCACGTTTTCGTTTCTGACCTTATTGATTAGCAAAACAAAACAGTCACTACTCTCATGTAAGTTATACGTTAATTCTCAGGATTAAAAACCAATTACAATAACAGTAATTGTTATAATTATTTATTATCAACTGACATTAAATAACAATAATCATCATTTAACCTGTTCAATGTAATTTGATTACATCAACATATTAGACTAGGAGTCAACACTACTGTGATGGATATACATTACATTATATGATATAATCATCCAACATGTTATAGTCTTAAAATATACTACGAACCAACTTAATGAATTACATCTCTCCTTGCATGAACCAACTTCATACAAATAATCCATTCGTTATATTATACTCATTGTGCATGTTAAAATAGAATTAATAAACTTTTATTGAACTCAAAATGTCGAAAACAATATTTTTAGGGCATAACCCCAACAATCTCCCACTTGCACTACAAATAATGGAAACTTTCCCTTAACCGCATTCCATTAATATGTGAATCAAAAGCCTTCTGGGGAAGTGTTTTGGTAAAAAGATCTGTATGTTTGCTACAGATGCTATCTTGGTGATATTGATGTCACCTTCACTTATATAATGTCTGATGATATTGTATTCCTGATGTAGACTTACTCTCATCAGCATCTGCGTGAAAATCTGAATCTGTATAACCGATTGTGTAACGCCCCAATCTGAAACTCAAATCTCTAGGAGATTGAATCGCATCTCAAGGCGTTATGTTTACTATACCAGTTGATTAAACAGTATTAAAACAAACCTAAATAGAGGTTTATGAACCTAAATCAGAGTTAAGCTAATCTAGTTCGTCAGAACTTTAATCACCTCTAAATATGGTTAGGCCCAACGAAAAATTTGCCAGAGTTCTCCCTGTATTTTCAGGGTCTGAAACCTGTTATAAACCTGTAGAAGATATGATTTATCCATAAATAGCATTTATATATCAATTCCATTCATCCATATCATCTCATCATGTCCAATCAACCTATTCATCAGTATAAAATACCTAGTCATCCACTAGGCTAGATCCAAACAATAATTCTAAATCGATACTTATCTCGGCCAATAAAATAATACATAGATAAGGTTTGTTAAGTGATACAATATAAACATAAGTGTGTTTGTTTTACATTATATAGTTCAAAAGAATATATATATAAAGTAAGGAAAATAACTGCATTATAATTGAATAATAACAACACCTCAAGTATAATAAACTTGAGGTGGATACTCTCCCTATACCTGCCTCCTCAAATTACTTAACATCCAATCATCCACTGTCCTCGATTTCCTGAGCAAAAAGCCCAGTGAGAACTTATAATACTAACAGGTAGTCACTAATATGAATTTAAGACAATGCAGGTTTTAAAGAAAATCGAGAAATCATAATACAGTAATGTAAAAGCATTTGGTACCTTTACTATAACATAAACCGATAACCATTCACTTACCCATACAAGTATAGATAAACTAACAACATTCACCATCATAATACTGCGTAGTGTAATCATCTTAGAGTGAAGAGGCCACAACTAGATGTTTCAGCTCCTAGTCAGTGAGCAAAATCGTGTTCCAACTTAACCGATGTGGAACCCCATCGTTAGTTCCTGATTTCCGACCGAGCGACTGATTTATCNTACGGGGGCTCCCCAAGGTGAGGAACTTTTCTTGATAAAACCCTGATCCTCCAATTCCTGAAGTTGGATCATCAACTCCTTCAGTTCTATTGGGGCCATCCTGTAAGTCGCCAGAGAGATGGGCGATGTACCTGGCATGACTTCAATAGAAAACTCTATTGCTCTATGAGGTGGTAACCCAAGTAGATCCTCAGGGAAGACATCCACGAATTCAGAGACTATAGGTATGGTCTCGAGTGCAGGTAACTCGCGTGTCTCTTCCCCAAACATAGTGAACATTTTGACTTCACCCCTGTTAATTGGATCAAACTCTAAACTGTTCAAATGAATTCGATGCTTCTGCCCTCTAAACTTTACAATAGGCTGCCCAGGAATTTTAAGGGTCACTATCTTCGCATAACAGTCAATGTGTGCGTGATGTGCCGACAGCCAATCCATTCCCAAAATCATATCGAAGTCTCTAATGCCAAATAGTGTCAAGTTTACGTTCAACTATACCTCGCCCACTCGAACTACGTAGTCTCTACAAACTTTATGTGGCACTGAGCACTTTCCTATAGGTGTTGCTAGCTCCAAAAACTTTCCACTAGAAAAAACTGGAATGTTTAGGGTATTCACCAACCTGGTAGCAACGATTGAGAGAGTAGAACCAGAGTCAATCAGTACATGTACCCATACAATATATAACAAGATCCTACCTTCAATCACGTCGTTGGAAACCTGTGCATATCCTGCGAAATGGCAAACATGCGTCCCTGAGTAACTCCACCTGTATGTTGTCGATTGCCCATAGGGCAATTTTGCTTCACGTGCCCTCTTTCCCCACAATCAAAACATTGAACCCTGCCATCCTCTCTTGGTTGTTGTTGTTGTGGTCATGGTTGTTGCTGACCTTGGTTTCCTTGAGGTCTATTGGGTTATTGCGGTGCTCTACCCTGTGGTGCTGCCCTCTGTTGTTGGGGTTGTTGTCTCTGCCCTTGGGTGACTCGTCTTGCACCTTCTGCCTTTTATCCCCGCCAAACTGGTTTTGTTGTTGAAACTGGTTGGCTCCTTGTTTCTGTATGGCTATCTCTTGCCTTCTCTGAAGTACTTCACACCCCCTCTCTAGCATCTGAACCTTCCTGATAATCTCATTAAAACTGTGGAATTCAAAAGCTAAGAGCTTCTCATACAGCTGGGGATTCAGTCCATCCCTAAATTTCCTTATCTTGTCTGCCTCTTTATTGACAATCGTAGGGGCAAAACGAGATAAGTTAGTGAACCTAGCCACATACTGATCCACGGTCATACTTCCCTGTCTCAGGCCCATGAACTCATAATACTTCCTTTCCTTCACTGCCACAGAGAAATACCTATCCAAGAACAAATTCTGGAACTCGTCCCAAGTGATTGGACCCATTCCTTCCGAAGTGCTTTTCCACCAGTCCCATGCATCGTCGACTAGCATATAAGTAGCCATCCTAACTTTCAGCTCATTAGTGCATCTAATTAGGTCAAATATCTTCTCAATATCCTTAAGCCACTTTTCAGCTTTGGCTGGATCCGGTGTTCCATCATAAGAAGTGGGTCCCCAGCTCTTGAAGTCCTTCAGAATTACATTATCATCATATAGCCCAAGGTTCCCAACCATAGGTGGAGCAGGCTGGGGAGGTGGTGGTGGTGGTGGGGTTGCCACCCCTTGTGGAGCTTCTTGGTTCGCTCTAACCTCTTGTCTCAATTGGGCCACTTCGGTAACTAACAAGTTGACGGTTTGGAGAAGGCCGACTAGTCCGGGGTGGCGGGTTGCGGTTGTGGTTGCGGCGAGAGAATAGGTGCATGGGGCGGTGATGGCGGTGGTGGAGGTAGCGGTTGTCGCCTAGCTCTAAACCTCAACAGTTAGTAGGATTAGTACTACTCCTACTTCAACGTCTCTAACCAACCCATTTCTACCGAAAGACAAGATATGATATCACTTAGAGCCTCAAATAAGGCGAACTTCATTGTTGCTCTCTAATGAGATAGAATTCCTCAAAATAGTACAAAAAGACAACCTATTCCATAAATCCTATCTTCAGCTTAAGATTGATCCCCATAGTCTTCAACATGCTAGTTCCATCTAAAATGACTTAGATTCATTACCCACTATCACCAAGCTGAGTTACACATGAATCTTCAAAAATCTCACACACCATCATCATCAAATTTCTAGACCCAACTCAAGGTTCCATTGGAATCATCGAGATCCCCAACCCTGAGCAAGGTAAACTTCAACTCTAACCATCATTAATGGTCCCACGAATACCTAAAACAATCCCCAAACTTCATCCTAATTTTAGAAATCATTATCCACCAAAAAAATGTAAGATTTTATATTCATCACAACCAAACACCATCTTTAGTATGAAACTAAAGGAAATCATCCCAATAATCCAAATGGAGTTACAACTAGCCTTTACCAATATAGAGATCCAGTTAGGGGTGTAAACGATAGCTTATCGGATCAGATACAACCATATCCGAACTCGAATCCAAAATTTTTTATCAACATCCGAATCCGATTCGATATCCGATGGATATCTAAGTATAGTGACCGAATTCGAATCCGATAATGTTATCGGATATCGGATAATATTCGATTCGACCGATAATAACCCAAATTATTTTTTTACACCAAATTAAAAATTTAAAAATCAGAACAACAAAATCAAAATTAAAAATTTCACAAATCTGAGCAACAAAATCAGTACAGTGGTTGTAGTTTGGGCAATACATTAGATAGTACAAAAGGGGAGTTGAATCTATGAACAAACAAATTTTAGATTAATGGCATAAATTCCAAAATTTATTTTGGGATGAGCGGATGTGAAAAAACCCTAATAAAAATGGAGAAAAAAAAGTACATGATATTTGTGACCTGGGGCTTCACAGACAAGAATCACGGCCATCGCCCTCCTCAACTCCGAATTCAACCCATAGATAGCAGATTTGAGATCTGCATTTTGAGTTTTTGAGAGGTGGGAAGAAACGAGAGATTAAGAAAAGATGAAAAAAAATAAAAATAAAAATGGTAAAGAAACCATTTAAATGGCTATTTTCCGATCTTGGCTTCAATTAGCATCACATGATTTGATATCCATTAGTGAAAAAATGCCCAAATTGATTTGATAAACTTTCTGAGGCTTCGACAAAAGCCTTCTTTAAAATTAGAGGTTGTTACGATCAGCGATGAACTCCAAAATCTTGAAAAAGATGAACACATGGCGGTGGGATTTAGGGTCTGTGTAGAAGCCGTGAGAAATATTGAGAAAGATATGGGGATTTAGGGTTAGCTTTTATTTTTTTATTGATTTATATACTAAGGATATAATTTAATGTTTGGACGAAATATAATAAGATGATGTCCTGGTGTTTGATATGTAATTATGTCTTACATATCGGATTCGGATATTTATTGGATCGGATGCGACTCAATCCGTATTCGTATCCGAAAATAAAACATCCGAAAAAAATATATCCGAATTCGAATCCGACATCCGAAATTTTAGGATAATATCCAAAATTTCGAATACGAATTCGAATCGGATTCGAATTTTTGAATATCCATTGACAGGCCTAGATCCAGTCCATTACAAGGTGAGTTATAAGATTTCTTCATCAAATGTTCTCTTACTTCAAAAGAATTAATGTCTTGGTTAAGAAATAAAATCTTACAACAAAATTTGATGAATCTCTCTCCAAAACTCCTTTACCAACCAAAAGGTTCAACTTGAAAGATGTCCACCTTCAACAAAATTCAGAATTTGTTTAGAATCATTATCATTAAACAAGAGAATCACTTAAGATTTACAAATTTTTGGTTTCCCTCAAGAACCCTAAGTTTACAACACTCCAAGCAACTTAAACAAGAGAATAAGTTGCTGAAATCTTACCCCAATCCTCAAAAATTTAGGCTAGTTCATTACCTTTTCCACCTTTGAGCTATTTCTCATCAAGATCTACATCATAGGGGTGAGTGGAGAAAAACCTTAAATCTTTACACAAAGAAATCAACAGAAATTTTGGAGTTTTAGTGTTAGAAAATTACCCTAAACAAGAAGCATAAGAGGGGGAAGAATGGGCTGAGTTCCCTTTCTTCCTCTTCCTTCTTCTACCTTACGGCCCTGCTACTGTGTTGTTTTTTTTTCTCTTCCCCTCTGCAGCAGTTGAAACAGCAGCTGCTGCTGTTCCCTTCTTCCTCTTCTCTGGTTCGATCTCCCTCTCAAGATCTCTCTCCACCGATCTCTCTCTCTCAGCCTCTCTCTATTTCTCATGCACCTCTCTCTCAGTCTCTCCTTCTCTTTCAGCTCTCTCTCTCTCTCTCTCTNCCTTTACCAACCAAAAGGTTCAACTTGAAAGATGTCCACCTTCAACAAAATTCAGAATTTGTTTAGAATCATTATCATTAAACAAGAGAATCACTCAAGATTTACAAATTTTCGGTTTCCCTCAAGAACCCTAAGTTTACAACACTCCAAGCAACTTAAACAAGAGAATAAGTTGCTGAAATCTTACCCTAGTTCATCACCTTTTCCACCTTTGAGCTATTTCTCATCAAGATCTACATCATAGGGGTGAGTGGAGAAAAACCTTAAATCTTTACAAAAAGAAATCAGCAGAAATTTTGGAGTTTTAGTGTTAGAAAATTACCCCAAACAAGAATAATAAGAGGGGGAAGAATGGGCTGAGTTCCCTTTCTTCCTCTTCCTTCTTTCTTTCTTCCTTCTTCTACCTCACGGCACTGTTGCTGTGTTGTTTTTTTTATTCTCTTCCCCTCTGCAGCAGCTGAAACAGCAGCTACTGATGTTCTCTTCTTCCTCTTCTCTGGTTCGATCTCCCTCTCAAGATCTCTCTCTCTCAACCTCTCTCTCTTTCTCACGCACCTCTCTCTCAGTCTCTCCTTCTCTTTCAGCTCTCTCTCTCTCTCTCGGTTTCCTCTCTCTCAGCTCATCTCTCCCTCAGCTCTCTCTCGGTCCTTCTCTCTCTGTCCCTCTCTGTGATCTCTCTCTCCTCTCTCAGTCTCTCTTCCTCTCCAGCTCCCTGTCTCTCTCTCCCTCTTTCAGTCGAGCTTTTCTCCCCCTTTTTTTTTGATCAGCACTCAGCTGATTGGGGGGAGAGGGAGGTGGCGGGTTTGGGTCACGGGCTGGGTCGCGGGTCGGGCCAGCCCGTGTCCCCCAAACCTAGCTAAAAATTTCCTCTCTCCTCCTATTTTTTTTCTCTTGTTTGTTTGCTTTTTTTTATTATTAGTGTTATTATTATTATTTTTTATTTTTTAACGGGGTTTCACAGAAATAGATAATCTAAACAATTTGAAAGTAAAATTAACATGAACCCTAATTCTTCAGTTTCAGTAAATTGAATATCTAAAAAAAACAATTTTTTACTAAATTAATTAACAACAATTTTACCTCCATCTTCATCTTCATCTTTTTCCATTTTCTCTTTCTAACTCTCTCTCCCTTTCCCTTTCTTATTTTTCTTCTTCTCTTTCTTCTTCTCCTTCTTCCTTCTTCTTTCTTCTTCTCTCTTTCTTCTCCTTCTTCGTCCTCTTCTTCTCTTTCCCTCCACCGTTCTCTCTCCACTCTACGGTTTGTAAACATAAACTCTCTGTTCTTTTTTGTTTCAGCCAAATTCCAATTGATGGAATTGAAGAAAAACTTTCAATTAAACTTATTAAAGGATAAGTTATAAGAGAAACTCTTTGGTATATGGACATACACATAAATTATGTGTATACACAGATACAAAAATCTGTTTACAATGGATAAGTTTACAAAGAAAATTTTTAATACATCAAATACACGTATATACTGTACATATCTAAAAAGATTGGTCAAAATCGCGGTTTGCATTCGATCTTGGTCAAAATCGCGTTTCGGGCATCATATCGACCTCATTCGGCGTCCGATTTTTGCGTGTGAGTAGTCGAAATTCAATAACTTTTTGAGATCTATCCATTAGTACAGTTCGATTCTTCAAATTACGCTCAGATCGAAAAATCATTTATTTAATTTTAAGTTTAATTATTTTAACACTAAGCTTAATTATTTTAATAATTAATTGGTTTCATAGTCAAAGCATTGGATTAGACTCTAATTGACTCGGATTGACATTGACTGGTCAACTAAATTATTTTGGGTCGTTACATTCTCCCCTCCTTATAAGAAATTTCGTCCTCGAAATTTGGCATACGTCAATCATCAAGTAGCCTTGAGTAGTTGGAACAAATACTCATTACTTTCTTTACTCAGCTATGTTTACATCACTAAATCTGCAAAGTAGTTTTACTATGCCATTCAATTTGTTCCTCAAAGCATTTTACTTCTATCTCTAATTTCTGCTAATAAGGCAATACAATCAACCTCATGATCAGATTACAATTCAAGTTCCTCTCCTTGTAAATATCATCACAATATTTTAACTCAGAAACTAAAATTCTAGAAAATCCATATATCCTCAAGTAATACAGAGCTTTTTATTTAGATAGTCCCTATACGCTTTACTCTGTACAAGTGATGATGTAATAATTCCGAAAATATAGTTTTTTTAACATATTCTATTATCTAATCATCAAGTAAGTCAATACATAATCTTTTTTTCTATTCAATATACTAACCACAACGTTGACTCTTTTCAGATAGAGTACAACATAAGATCACAATCTTAATAACCTCAAAATTTCATTCATCTATGCTCTTCAAATTTAAATCTTTCAGAAGGTAGGTACCTAATATCTTAAGACCATGGTACAAATCAAATTTCTCCCCATCCTATCAGTTTGTCTTTCGTCTTCAAAGCATGATGCAAAGTGATCCAAGTAATAAAGGAGTGACGTGGGACACACCTGTGGAATTATACTAAATGACGCCACCAAGGTTGGGGATTAATAGGCCGGAGGGCTTCATAGGTGTCTTTAAGGGAGTAATCCCCAGAATTACCTGCTCTCCAAATAATTTCGTCTTGAGAGCTATCATCAATCTCAACCTCATGAAGTCTTTGCACAATATTGCTAACATTATGGACCAGGTGATGAGGTATATCCCAGGTATCCTCACAAATACAGGAATTAACCGTAGCATTCACGTTAAGGATGGAATCAAATTGGAGAGCCGGAGGAAATAAATCAATCAAAACATCCAGGGGGTGCCAGCTATCCTTCCAAAATCTAGTTTGTTTCCCATTGCCTATCAAGTGGAGAGTGAAGTTTCGAGCTATCTCCCTATGCTCTAAAATTCTACTCCAGCACTAAGAAGCATCAGTAGGGATGCTCATGAACCAGAAATCTTTTTGCTTTATCAAATTTCTCCTGATCCAGTTCACCCAAAGAGTGTTCTTGTTTGTGATGAGATCCCAGATATGTCTTAGATTTGCTGCTATGTTGATACACGAAATGTCTCTAACAGCTAGACCCCCTTCTTTGAAAGGATGACATATTTTACCCCAGCTGATGGCCGGCTTCTTTTGAGAAAGATCAATTCCAGACCATAGGAATCTCCGAAGAATAGAGTTGATTTCCTTATTAACCCTCTTGGGAAGGATAAAGCAGGATTGCCAGTAAAGTAACATGCTAGAAAGAACAGCTTTAATGAGTAATAATCGTCCAGCATAAGATACGAATCTAGCCTTCCAAGATTTTATGCGTTCTGTTATCTTGTTTATGAGAGGAATGCAATCTGAATATGATAAACGAGTTGAAAGGAGGGGGAGCCCTAGATACCTCACAGGGAGAGATCCAAGATCAAAATTTAGAATTGAATTGATATTATTGATCAGGTTCTCATCCATAGCTGAGCATAACAGAGTGCTCTTGTTTCTGTTAACATCCAATCCTGTGCAATCCTTAAAATCTGATAAAGTGATCTTTAAAGCCATAACTGAATCAGTTGTCCCCCTCATAAATACCATAAGATCATCTGCAAAATAAAGGTAAGTAATGGCAGGGTTCCTGCATCGAGGGTGCATATTAAATTTTCCAAGATGGACATGTTGAAGAATAAGACATTTAAAAGTTTCCATAACAAGGACAAAGAGGTAAGGAGAGAGAGGGCAACCCTGCCTTATGCCTTTTTTAGCTTCGAAGTATCCGTGAGGGCTGCCGTTCACCATAATAGAAAATTTTGCAGAGGTTACACAAAGTTTGATCCAGGTAATAAGTTGGGGAGGAAAATTAAATTTTCCTAGAATTCTAAAGAGAGCTTCCCAACTGACCGTATCATAGGCTTTCCTAAGATCCACCTTGACATCGCATCTAGGTTGCCCATCTCGTCTATTATAATTCCTCACCATCTCATGAGCAAGCATGATATTATCTTGGATGGCTCGACCACTAATAACAGCAGATTGGCATGGGCTTATCAAACTACAGATGTGCTCCTTCAGTCGAATAGCAATAATCTTAGCAATGCACTTGTAGAGAACATTGCAGTATGAGATTGGTCTGTAGTCAGCTACCCTAGAAGCATTGGGAATCTTTGGAATAAGGGTGACAAAAGTCGCATTAACCTCCCCCATCATTTTGGATTTAGCAAAAAAATTCTGAATGGCCCTTGTAAAGTCGTCTCCAACAATGCTCCAGCAAGCTTTGAAAAAATAAGAGGAGTACCCATCAGGCCCTAGGGCTTTGTCAGAATTAATAGTCGAAAGAGCATAAGTGATTTCATCTCTACTAACAGGACGAATGAGGGACCCATGATCATCCTGTTGAATTTTGTTCGTAAATTCTATACGATTGAGAATAGAGTTGTCAGATTGGTTGTCATGGGGGGTGCCAAAAGTATTATGAAAATAGTGCACACACTCCGAAGCTATCTCACTTTCTTTGGTTAATCTGCTGCCATCCTCCTTATATAAGCAAAGAATTTCATTTTGGGCCCTCTTCTCCTTTATAGAGTTGTAGAAGAAAGGAGTATTATCATCCCCTAAAGCAAGCCAATTAACCTTAGATTTCTGTTTGAGGCAAGATTCCTTATGGTGTCTCAAGGTAGCATACCTTTGCACAACATTCCTTTCATGTTGGTGAGTATAAGAGCAAGTGGGATTCCTTTGGAGATCTTTCTGTAAGTGCACCATCTGCTCTCTTGCTTGAGCAATTTGGGATGGGATATCCCTGAACCTATTACTTTTCCACTGGATAATGTGATGTTTGACCATTTTAAGCTTCTTAACCAACCGAAACATAGGATTGCTGCGGATTCTGACATTCCAGGCATTTCTAATCACCTCCATAAAGTCTGGTTCTGAGGTCCTGGAATTATAAAATTTGAAAGGTTTTGGAAACCTATCTCGATTGAGGAAAATAGAGGAAATAATAGCAGAGTGATCAGAGATACCAGGGCTTATAAATTCAGCAGCTGTGTCTTGAAAAGCCTGCAACCATTCTATATTTATCAATACCCTGTCCAATTTGCTAGAAATCCTAGCTTGGCTAGATTGATTGTTAGACCAAGTATAAAAGTACCCAGAGAAAGGAAGATCGAAGAGTTGAGAGTCCTGAGTGCAATTGAAGAAATCAATATAATGGTGTGGCATAATATCCTCTCCTCCCACTTTTTCATTACTGTTCAAGATTGAGTTGAAATCTCCCATGAGAAGCCAAGGCATACTATTTGTACTAGCAAAAAGATTGATATCATTCCATAGTCTTCTTCTACCTGAAATGGAATTCTCACCATAAACCATAGTTAGAATGAATCTCAGATTGTTGATGGTACTTACCTCCAGAGTGATAGCTTGATTAGAGATGAATAACATTGACGCAGTAATTATAGCAGGATTCCACAACACCCAGATACGACCTGAATCAGAGGCCTCATAGTTGTCTAAAAAAGACCAATTTGGCATCAGATTATTTTGAATGACATTGTTAGATTGAATGAAATTCTTTATTTTGGAAACTTTTAGAGGGTCATTCATCCCTCTAATGTTCCAGCTTCCTAGTTTGAACGTCATTAAAGACCTTTGCAGATTTCTTAGGTCGAACAGATCTTTTGAAATCTGCAGCACGCACACTAGGGGGAATACTTGCAGCTTTTGTATGGGACTTTGAAGCTGTGTGAGCCTTGATTCCTTCCAAAGGAGTATATTGGACATCTGTAACTCCCGCATGGGAGGTTATGTGACTTACGCCGATGCTGGAGATACCACTTCCACGAGGATATAGAGATATCAATTCCACAGCTCCATGATCAACCATTGTGGAATCACCTCCAATACTAGCAGTTTCTTCTTAATCAAGCTATCCTCACATTCCATGACATCAAATCTGTTGACAACTGTAATCCCCTTATCCATATATAGGAGCTAGCTCCTTATTGCTGTCCAGAGTGTCCATATTAGTGTCTGTATTCATCTTAGGACACTCCTCTGAATTCTGTATTTCCTTGTCCGCAGTCTCGGAGGATTGAGCTTTCCTCTTGATTTGGATCTAGCCCTCCTTATCTGTGTTCTGTGCCGGTTGTTAAGGGACCCAAGTCGGATTAGAACTTGGAGGTTTCGGAGGAAGTTTGGGGTATCTCACAGAGTTATGGCTGAAAACATTGCAAGTATTGCATTTTGGGGGTTTCCAAGCATACTCAGCCTGAATTTCAATGGTTTTACAACCATCAATAAGGACCGGTATAGAGTCAGGCAGAGTGCATTCCACATTCACTTCGACGCACACCCTCGCATATATCATTCTAAACTAGTTTGCTGTTGGCCCATCCATTAGAAGGGGTTTGGCGATGAAACTAGCAATAGTGCCCAACCCTAAGCTATTCCAGAGGTGAATGGGAACATCTTTAAGCGTAACCCAGATGGGGATCGATTTGAGCTCTGATAGTTCTTGCTCAACAAAGGGCCTCCAGGGGCGAACAATGAACAGATGATTTGCAACATAGACTGGTCCCTGTTCTAGCACCTTCACCCTGTCTTCCTCTAGAAAGAAACGAAAGAGAAAGGTAGCATCTCCGTGAATAGTCATCTCAAACTCACTGTTAAGTTTCCATGATTTTTCTAGTGAAGATTTGACAAATTTGTACGGAAGTCTCCTTCCCACGAAAGACCCAACCACTTAGTCATCATAGTCAGCTATCTGCTCTTGAAAGTTTTAAAACTGGATTGTGGCTACCAATTTTCCATCCACCACCATTGGAGGAACGTAAGATAACTCTGGCGAAGCGTTAGAGAAATTTGACTTCAAGAAAAGCTATGACCAGTTAAGGCTCGCCTGCTTCGACGGGGATTGGGGACCTGTCGTGGAAATTCCCTCAGTGATATGTACAGGAGCTGAGGGCGAGGCGCCATTAATGGGGATTGAATGGACAGTATTTCTATGGTTAATCGGATCGGTATTATGAACAGTATTCCTATTTAAAGGTAAGTCAGACTAAAAAGATGTCTCAGAGGTGACGCGACCTGTAGAAGGTGGGAGAGATAGCGCACCTCCAGATCCACCAACAGAGAAAGAAGCTCCCTAGACTTCTACATTTACCAGCAGGGAGGGATCTAGTAAATGGCCGTAGGCAGAGGAAAGTTCAGGCATGCCGCCGTCCGGCGGCGAAAAGGACAGAAACCCTAGAACGCAAGAAACCCAAGTTCAGGTAAGCGGTCTTCCGGCAAAACTTGATCTCGTCTTATACCAAGAATGTTACTGCATTCCTTTTGCACCTTTTGTACACGTAAGGTTCATCAGGATGTTGATCAAATCAATGGTCTTGATTGCCTGATTAAATCTAATGTTCCAACTTCGAGAGGCTTGCTTTAATCCATAAGTGAATTTGTGCAGCTTGCATACCATATGTTTTTGGCTCTTTTGTATGAAACCATCTGGTTGGACCATATAAATGTCCTCCTCAAGATTGCCATTGAGAAAAGCAGTCTTGACATCCATTTGCCATATCTTATAGTCATAATGAGCCGCAATGGATAAGAGTATCCTAATGGATTTAAGCATGGCTACTGGCGAAAAAGTCTCCTCATAATCAATTCCCTGTTTCTGAGTATACCCTTTCGCCACCAGTCTTGCCTTATAGGTTTCCACTCTTCCATCTGGACCCCTCTTTCTCTTGTAGATCCATTTACACCTAATAGGTTTAATATCAGGTGGTGAATCCACTAATTCCCAGACCTGATTGGAATACATAGATTCTATTTCAGCTTTCATAGCATTCAACCATAATCTCTAATCTATGTCTCTTACTGCTTCATCATAGCTAATAGGATCATTATCTGTTTCTTCCGGAATCATCTGGTAGGATTCTTCCTCTTGAAGTAAAGCGAAATTCTTATACTTCTCAAGTGGTGGTGGTGCAACTGGTTCAACCAGTGCGTCTGGTTGTCCAAGTTGTTCTGGTTGAGCCAACGGTTCAGCTTGAACCAAGGGTTCTTGCTGATCATGTTGAACTTCCTCCAGTGGTTCTTCCTGGACCTGGTGGTCCTCCTGAACCATTGGACCTTGCTCAACCTGTATTGATGCTTGATCTTCAGCATCCTGTGTTACTGTATGTGGATTATTAGATAATTTTTGTGCTTCTGCCACTTGCCTACTGGTTTGCCCTTCCTGACGAGGAATAACTACTGGTCCACCTAGATGCATCATCATGGGTAGAATATACGATGAACCTCCCACTGGAAGTAGATCCATCGAACGTTCTACTCCCACTGAAGAGGCATCCGTTATCTACTCAAGCACAACTTTGCAGGAAGCCTTGTAATCCATCATATAATCTTCTGCAAGAAAAACTGCATTTATGCTAACAAACACCTTTTGTTCTTTTGGATTATAGAATAGATAGCCTTTTGTTCCTTTTGGGTATCATACAAACATGCATACTTCTGATTTTGATTCCAACTTGCTTGACTTTCCTTTCAGCACATGTGCTGGACAATCCCAAATGTGTAAATGCTGCAGACTAGGTTTGCGGCCTGTCCACAGTTCCCTAGGTGTTGTAGGAACTGCCTTGCTTGGTGCCAAATTTAGAAGATATGCTACCGTCTCTAGTGCATACCCCCAAAAGGAGATCAGTAGTGATGTATAACTCATCATAGATCTAACCATTTCTAGTAAGGTTCTGTTCCTTCTCTCTGCCACACCATTTTGCTGGGAAGTGCCTGGTGCAGTCAATTGGGATATAATCCCATGCTCCACTAAATATGAGCCAAAAAGGTTACAAAGATACTCACCACCTCGATCAGATCGAATGGCTTTCAATTTCTTCCCTAATTGGTTTTCCACCTCAGCTCTGTATTATTTGAACTTTTTAAAAGAATCTGATTTATGGTGGATAAGGTAGATATAACCATATCTTGAGTAATCATCGGTGAAGGTGATGAAATACTCATAGCCACCTCTTGCCTTAACATTCGCAGGACCACATACATCAGTGTGAACAAGTTCCAACACATCATTGGCTCTTCTCCCTTTTGATGAAAAGGGTCTCTTGGTCATTTTACCTTCTAAACATGATTCACATAAAGTCCATTGTTCAATATCTAATGTGCCCAAGGGCTCATCTTGAACCAATCTTTGAATCCTGTTTAGGTTAATATGTCCAAGCCTAAAATGCTATAAATATGTTGAATTTACTGAAGGCTATTTCCTCTTAGTCGAGGTATATGATGTATACAAAGCAACATTATAAGGAGAAGAGATAAGATATAAACCATCCATTAACATGCCAGATATAATAGTAAAACTATTTCTTTTAATAAAAATATTAAATGAGTTAAACTCAACATTATAACCATCTTTGATAAGACAAGAAACTGAAATTAAGTTTCGCCTAATATCTGGTACATAAAGACAATTGTTTAAAACTAAACTCTCATTTATCCTACTACCACTACTAGAAAGAAGACGAATAACTCCTATGGCCACAGCAGCAACTCTTGCCTCCGATCCTAGGCTCAGGTAAATCTCTCCATCATTTAGCCGTCTTACCATCTAGAACCCCTGCAACGAATTGCAAATATGATTAGTGGATCCAAAATCAACACACCATGTGTTTGGTGTATTATTGGCAACATTTGCCTCGACAACTAAAGATTGAAGCATACCTGCAGATTTCTTTTTTGCAAAGTAGTCCTGGCAATTTTGTTTCCAGTGTCTTGTTTTGCCGCAGTGGAAACACTTTTCCTTTGGCTTTGTAACTCCCTTATCCTTATTGACACTCAGGTTGTTCTGCATTCCAGATGTTTTCTTTCCTTTTTTCTTGGAATTTCGACCTTTCGGCTTCGATCCAGAAGAACCTTCCGCCACCGTAAGCTGATTCATCAACTCAGGAAGAGTCGTTTTCATCTTGTTCATATTGAAGGTCATTATGAACTGTGAAAATGATGGCAGGAGAGAAGCAAGGATCACATCCTCTTTGAACTCATCGTCCATCTTGGATCCTAAGGTATCTAATACATTGAACAATCCCATCATAATGAGAATATGATCACGTACTGGAGTCCCTTCGGACATCTTAGTATTAATGAGCTTCCTGATCGCATCCTGTTTGGCAAGGCGACTTTTAACTGTAAACATCTCTTTCAGTTCTTTGATGATGTCTGAAGCATGAGCATGCTCCGCGAACTGATGTTGTTGAACATCTGATAGGGAAGCTCAGATATAGCACTTGGCCATATCATTCGCTTTGACCCACTTATGATAATGATCATGCACATCCTGAGGGTCATTTGGACTAGGGAGTGAAGGACTATCCCCTTCAAGGATAAATTTGTACTCTTGGGCAGTCAGAACAATATCCAAATTCTTTTTCTAGTTTTCATAGTTCGGTCCGCTCAACTGATTCTCTTTCAAGATAATATGCAATGTGTTGAATCTAAGTATGCAAATAAACATAATAACAATGAGATATCATAATAGATTTTTAACAAGAACTTTTATTTATTGTAACACCCATTTGTTACCATAAATATCAGATCCTAATCAGCATACACATTCGACTATCCTTGGGGATGTGAAGATGTGCACCCAAATAGTTGATCATCTCAATCGAATTACTTTCCAGATATCTCATGTCCAAGTTAATTCGATATCCGATTATCTTTATCCTCTTACTCATGAGTGTCAATTTTTCCTTGGGGAACCATGACGCTCACTATCAGTTAAAAGTAACCCATCATCTCGGTATTAGAATGCTAGAAATCAGAATGCCCTCCTTGGGGAGGTCTAAACTAATTGTTCTACTCTAACCCTTAGCTCTAAGCAATCTAAATAGACACTAATGGATTCATGCTCCTTAGGGAGTCATTGATCCATTCCTATCATATGGATTGATGATGGAAGGCTATGGGATTTGATTAAATCCCTCTCCCACTTAATATTTAAGACAAGGGGTTTCATTTAAATATATGTATTTAACTCTCATACATCAAATGCACAAGAATACTATTAAGTTTGTACTCTATATGATCAATTAGGACACTAAAGAATGAACCAATGTTGTATGCACAAAAATTAAGACAAAAAAAATTAAATTTTTCAAGCTTAAAACCCTCCCAAAAGCTTGAGATTGCATTCTGACCCTTCTGTTATAACAAATTATAAACCAGGGACTAAAACATAAACCCTAAACCCTAAACCCTAAACCCTAAACCCTCGGTCTGACTTGAACCGAATCAGACCGCTGACTCGAGTCAGACGAGTCAGCTGAGTCAGACAGTTTGACTCGGTCTGACTCGTCCCGATTCTGGTCAGGTCGGGTCAGGGTCGGGTCGAGTTAGCGGGCTGGCCCACGGGCTGACCCACGGGCTGACCCGCGGTCTAGGTTGACGGGCTGACGGGTCAAGTCAGCAGGGCTGACCAACCCATCTCCCTTTAACCCTACCGGGTTGGGCTACTGTGTACCGGGCCTAGCTTGACCGGCCCATTAGGTTTAATAAACTAAATATTTTAAGTTTTAATATAATGGGCCTGTTTCCAGAGCCCATTAACCCTTTAAAACTTTAAACCTAGTTTCTTTAAACCTAAACCTAACCCAAACCATTAACAATTAACCTTAACCCTAATTGACCAAACCAACCCTAAAACCTAGCCGTCCAAAACTAAACCCTAACCTAGTTTCCAATTCTAACAAGTTGAAACAGTAATAGTAAGTATAATTTTTTTAGAAAACGTATGAAATTTTAATGAAAAATTTAATAAAAACTTTTCTAAATAATTGTTCCAAACAAAAGTTACTATTACATGCATGCTTCAACTAATTAGAAACTTATTATTACTCACAGATTTAATTCATGCAATTAAAACTCATGGGACAAATTTTGGTATATACAGGCATCAATCAAACTTAACCCAATTGATCAAATTAATACAATAACATAACAAGAAAACTTGTGGGTACTTATTTTTATTTAATCTAATTAAATAAAATAATGGTTCAAGAGACCATAAGCATCCCACATATTTTCTCCTTCAACTTAGTAATCATATTGATCTTCATCAATAAAAAGACCCTATCAACAAATTGAGACCTGGGCTATGATACCAATGAAGGTTTCCCACAAACCAGAGATTTTATTTTACGCAGCAGAAAAACATAATAGGATTTAAAATTTAATCTCTGATTTATGCAGGATCTCTCAAAAGTCAATAGGGATCTTTTAATAATAGTTTAGTTACTTACCTTCAACGCTTAATCCAAACAAGCTTTATTAGTAGAAGGCTTCAACTAGTTGCTCCAATCCACCAATTTAGATCTCCAAGCTTTCTTCTTTATCTTACAACCTGAAGAATAGAATACCTAGAACTAGAAGAGAGGCTAGGGTTTTTCACCACAAATCACTGAGAAGAGGGAGATGGAGTGAGGAGAGAAAGTGGCGGCACAAAATAGGGGTGTGCTCTATTTGTGCTGCCCCTCCCTATATCTATATATAGGGAGGTCTCCACCTTTTTTTAAATTCTAGTCTAATTAAGTCTTGGAGCCCCACAACTTTCAGCTAATGTTTTATTTAGTATTTAGTCCTTATGTCTCACATAATTAAATACAAAATAAAATAATCACAAATTAGTCCACCACACTTTTGTGACTGAGTACTCTGATAGTTGTAGTAATTATAAATAAACCTTTCCTCTATTGTACTTGCATTCAAACCCTTCACTGTGAACCGATATTCACAATAATCCGTAAGTTAGTACTTTAGTACCAGTCACATCCTTAAGGATTATTATTTCTTGATCCTTGTATCTTAATCTGTGCAGACTAATTATTATTCTAATAATCTCAGAAGAGATCACTGAACAAGGGAATATCAAACTGAATGTGGATTTCATATTGAACTAAAATATTCTCACTCTGTAATTATGTCCATCCATCTTGTCCAGAATATTAGATCACGTTTACGTTTTTCACCTCACTGATTGACAAAACAAAATGGACATAATATACACGCGAGGTATATATTAATTCTCAGAATTGAGGTTTAATGCAAGAACAGTATCCATGGAATTTTAGTTATTCAGTGACATGAAATAACAAAATTCCATGCTGACCAGTTCGATGTAAACTTGTTACATCAATGCATTGGACTTAGAAGTCAACACTCCGGTGATGGAGATATATCACACAATTAACCAATGCATTATAGTTTATCGTCAATAGAACCGTGATCTAATAAACTACGAACAAGGTATTAATGAACTATTTCTCCCACATGCAACCCTTGCATGCAACTAGTTCATCTACGTAAACTCATTATTATTATTATCATGCATGCAAAATTAATAAACTAATTTATTAAATCATAAAATGTCATTTAATTATTTTAGGGCATAAACCCAGCACCAAGAAATATTATTAATTATTGTTTTATTTTAATTAAGAGTCATAGTTAGGCTAGTATTTAATTATTTCTTGGTGAAGAAATATTAGAGTTGGTTTAGGAAACTAATTCCTTTGAGCTTAGTTAAGAAGCACTAGTAGTAGGTTGTAATTCAAGCAAAGAATGAAGTTAATTATTTTAATATTCGAAGTGGACTCAAATGAATGTGGCCCATATGTTTTCACATATAAAAATAAAAATTACTAAAAAAAAAATCATTAAATTACGATAACAAGAAATCATTGCATTTATCTTATCAAAAAAAAGAAGAAACCATTGCATTTCATTAATTTACTATAACAAAAAAACTTCATATATAATCAAAAAGCATTTCAGTAAGTGAAGTTTTTCTTTTCAGTAAGTGTTGCACCCAAGTCATTTTAGGGACCCCATTGAGATCAAGCGCAATGTATTTATTATATACTAACCAAAAGGACAAAACTAAGACCAATGCCTACAATCACAACAAAAGCACTCCTATGATAAAAGAGAAACACCCAAGTACCATATAGATGTCACTTCTAAAAAGATCATTTTTCTCTCATTTTTAGCTATAAAATCCAATTGTGGATGCAGAGTTAAGATTTTATGCCATATTTTTTTCAATTGATATCATAGCCAATCGATTTAATCTTTTTTGTGACATTGTAGACCAAAGATAAGATTTAATTAACTTCAACTTTTAGAAGCTTCTTTCTGCAAAGGCAACTGTAATTGGTATAGTCAATATTGTATAAGCAACCCATGTATTTGGGTAAGAACCATCCATTCTTTGCAAAAAAACTCTATACTTAAATTGGCTTTTAATTCTTGTATTTATGTAAAACACTTTTGAAGACTTCAAACTATGAAAATAAGTACCTCCCATCAATATCAGAAACCATATCATGCTTCAGACAAGTTTCAAGGTGGATACATGAAGCCTTTAAAACATCATCATATGTACAGTTTAACTTCTTCAAATCAAACAAGAACTCAAAAGTTTATTCATACATTTGAAATTATTTAAACCTATTCTTAAGTGAAGAAAGAGTTTGATCTAATATATACATTAAGCAGTTACTCTAAAGGATTCTTCAGCTGATAGTGGCACCTCTTTATTGACACTTTCATCAAACTATGTCTTTCTCCGAATGATACTTTTTTCACAAAATACAGGTTAAATACCCATTATAGTTGCAATCTCTTTAGCTTCAATCATGGCTTCCTCAAATCCAACTTTGATCTCTATATCTTTAAAAAAATAAAATAAGTTCTTCTAATTGTTGTATAGTAATTAATATGCATGTCTTTAGTTTGAAGTACTTTGCTAACAGAATTCACAACAAACAATAAATTGTGCCAAATAACCATGCCATACAAGAACTCGAAATTTTATATTTCATTTATTGCTAAGGACTCAACTTCAATAACTGTTTTTGGATCATCACTAGTTTATGCTAAGTGAATTAAAGCTTTTATTATTTCTTTAGCTTGGAACCTTATTACTTTAATACTTTTAATAAGACTTTCCCAACGTATTTGTGACAACGACTTCAGTGTGAGACCTTCCACCTCATCTTTGAAAATTTCCACTGCTTTGTAGAAGATGAAAACAACAAGTAAATTCGTTGTACAAAAAAAAAAATTGCTTTAGAACAAGAGTTGGCCATATCACAAATTGTAAGGTTATTAAAGGTATGACAACCATATGATGTACATGTATAGAATGCTGCTTTAGGATTTATCTCGAGCAATCTTTTTTGTATACCTTTATGTTTTCCTTTATATTAGATCCATTATCATATACGTGTCATCTTACATCACCAATATTAAGCTGAAGATGACTCAATGCATCTTGAAGTTCAAAAAAAAGTCCTTATCCCGATGTGTCATTCACCTTTAAAAATTCTAAAAAGAACTACTTCTAAAAAGAACTCTTTCACCTTCACTAGAGTTGTTGAAACATCCACACATCTTATCACAAAAGAAATGTCTTCTTCATGACTTATATCTGGAATGCAATCAAGTATAATTGAAAAGTATTTCACTTCAAGGTTTTTTTTAAAAATCATATTTTTGATATCACCTGCTAACATTGGTATCAATTCATTTTGGATCTTGTGACTATGATAATGGTAATGAATTTCACCCTTTTTAATACGTCGAAATTGTTCTTGCATTACCGGAATAAATTCATCAATCATTTCAATTATACCTAAAAAAAATTTGTTATTTTCAAACTAATCTTCTAATTGTCACTAAGAAATGCTAAACTATTTTTAGCAAGAGTTCTTACAAGTTAGAACAACCATTATCCTCAACAATATTTAATCTAAATGTGCTTTTTCTTTGTTATTTTTTTCTTGCACATTTTTGTCATGGTTTTTTTCCTTCTCAATCTTGATTCCAATTCAATCCAACCATACATGCAATTAATGTGCTCGTGACTACTTTCATGACCTTTAAGCCTCTCTCTAAGATTTTTCCAATCTTTAAATCCTTCACCCACCAAATGACTAATATTTTCATGTTGCTTGAATAATTTACAACAAAAACAATACACCTTGCCCTAAGTAATCGAATTTATGAGCCATCTCCTTCTTATTTTCCCCATTGATTAACTGTCTAGTGTAATATGTGGAGGAAAAATGTCTACCATGATCATTCGAAGGAAAAACGTACAACATTTTTAACTCTTATAGGGCATTTCTCCACTAGGAAGTCTCTCAAATTTTGATCAATTATATTCCAATTTTCTGGGTAAAAAATATCTATAGGCCCACATTCTTCATTGAGTTTTTCATTTTGATCATCATTGTTCTCATTCATCGGTTGATTCAATTCTTCCCTATAATTCACATTCCCGTCAATATCATTCATATCATTCTCATTATTGTCATTCGTGCTACTGTCATTCTGATCCATATCATGCCCATTCTTGTCATTCTCATCCCCATCATTTGTAACTTTAATAATACTAAAAAAACTTATCAAGAGCACCTGCTCGAGATTTGATTAGTTATGCTTCTTTTTTCTTTCTTCTTCCTTTTTAATAGGAGGCATCACTATACTCAGTATGGAAATTAAGTAACCCTGCAACAAAATTAATACCCTTTAAAAGTTATATTGGCTTGATAAGACTCTAAAATACATGCTTCTTTCTTAATTAAAAAAAAATTCTTAGATATTTAGAGACCTTAGGGTTTGAAATAATTAGCATCTTTGTGACAAAATTAAGCCATTTTCAAATCAATTAAGGTTTAATATGTACAAACCCTCTTTAAACCTTCTTCAAAAATCAATTAAGGTTTAATGGTTGAAAACCCTCTTCAAAAGTAAATTAGACTCATCAGAAAATTCAGGTTTAAGATACTTAGTATTTTTTCAACGACGCTGAAAAGTAAGAACTATCTTAAGCCCTCTTCAAAAATCAAATAGAGAATTATGGCTCAAACAATTAACATCTTATTTCCAATTATCTATGCAACAAGCCAACCAAAATAAATAATCTTAAAAAAAAAGGACAGCAAATATAAATGGGATATCAAAATTACAAAATCAGAGAGCTAAAACAAAAAAAATTTACCAAATTCGGCTGAAATTTCAACCTGAAAAAATTGAACCTTCATCATCTAGGGCATAATAAAACTATAAAAAGAGAGATAAAAAGAATAGAAACACATTATGATTTGTTCATTAGTAATAAGAACTGAAAAGTAAAATTGAAGAAGAAGAAAAAGAATAAAGAAGAAGAAAAAAGAAGATATAACTTACCTAGTTACCTAAGTTGAGGAGAGAAGTCTGAGCAGAGCACCGTGACAACTTTTTTGTTCTTGTTGTTTTTAATTTTGGTGAAGATCCCATCAAATTGGGATTTGAGTGAGGTGTTATTTTAGATTGGAATTTTCTTAAAGGTCCCCAACTAAGTAACTAATTACTTAAAAAAGGGCTTCTATTTTTTTTTAAGGCCACTGGTAACTACCATCCAATTTTGGATATGGGCTGTGAGGGGATAAGGGCTGTTCAAAATAGGATAAAGGCCATAAGTGATATGGGCTGTTTCACTAATTTTATATATTTATTTTGAGGTCCCTAGAAGTTTTTTTTTTACTAACCACTTTTCCAAAGGGTACTAACCAAACCCCATCTTCTTCCCCATACAATTTTTGTTCCTTCATTAACCTTCAAACATAGTTTTCTGGACACCAGAAGCATTCTCCAGTAGCATCATTTTGATGTTATTAACATTGTGGATGGTGATGAATTTGGGAAGAAAGCTCCACTAATGGAGGATTCTTCTCAAAACACTTCGGAAGAGATTATTAGATCTTCCAACCCAATTAAACAAGAAAAATCTGAAGTAAGACAACCTATTAACAAGTTTATTCTTCGATTTTTAAGTTCAAAAATACTTTTTCTTTTTTTCTCTGTCGATGTTTGTTCTTACTGGTACGAGGGAACAATAAGATAAATGTTCTTTTTGGTATAGAGGAACACGATGACAAATGTTCTACCCAGAACAAGCGAACAATATGACAAATGTTCTACTAAGGATAATTGAACAAAATGATAAATGTTCTACCCAATATATAGGAACAAGATGATAAATATTCTAATAGGAAAAAGGAAATTTTTTTTACAAATGTTCTACTAGTGATAAGTGAACAAAATGATAAATGTTCTATCTAGTATATGTCCCACATAGTAGTTAAACTTTTCAACTAGGCTTAATAAATATGTCACACATCAACAGTAGGAACATTCTATATCATGTCCTATATTTTGTGAACGAATATTGGACCCCTATGTTTTATTCTTTTTCATAGAATGAACATTAGTCATTTTGTCCTACGGTATGGTAATGAACTAAGAAGCACGGACACTCCTCTAAGGGTGTCGTGTCCGTGTTGTGTCCTATTTTTAGTTAAAATTTTAAGGAAAAAAACTCGTGCCATGTCCATGTCCCCTCGCCGTGTCCGTGCTTCCTAGGTAATGAACAAAGGGACCATTGTCCTAGTATATATAACATAACATATGGTCTAATGTTCATTTCAACAGCGTAGAACATAACTTTGCCAAAAAAAAACTAAAATTATTTTTGTTAATATACTTGGGAAAATTTGAGTTGATAACATAAATTTTGAGAATACACAATGTTTTTTTTCAGAATCACCACCATCAACACCAGATCTATTACCGGGTGATAGAGATCAGAGAAAGAGAGGAACATCATATAAACTTCAATATTCTAAAATCTAAATTAAACACATTATTTAATTGAGGCCGACGTAAGTTAATATAAATCAAATGAATAATGAAAATAATTAAACCATAATGCATATGTGATGAATTTAAACTTGAATAAATTATTTGTCAATTTGTCCTACGGAATGGAAATGAACAAAAGAACCATTGTCCTAGTATATGATACAGAACATATGGTCTAATGTTCATTTCCACCGCGTAGAACATAACTTTGACAAAAAAAATTAAATTATTTTTGTCAATATGCTTAGAAAAATTTGAGTTGGGAACATAAATTTTAAGAATACACAATGCTTTTTTCAGAACCACCACCACCATCACCAGTTCTATTACCGGATGATAGAGAACAGAGAGAGAGAAAGAAAGATAGAGGAACATCATGTAGACTTCAATATTCTAAAATCTAAATTAAACACATTAGTGAATTGAGGCCGACGTAAGTCAATATAAATCAAAGGAATATTGAAAATAACTAAATCATAATGCATATATGACGTATGACTATACTCTAAAACTTGAATAAATTATTTATAATCTGTCCTACGGTATAAAAATGAACGAAGACATTATTGTCCTAGTATATGTAACAGAACATATAGCATGATGTTCATTTCCACTATGTAGAACGGTCTAATGTTCATACCCCACGTGTGGAACATTTGTGATGAAGTTCAGTTCCCGCGCGTGGAACGTTTGCTATAATGTGCTACGGTGCGGAGTAGAACATTACTTACGATGTTCGATTCCCGGTTGTGGAACATATTTTATACCCTCTACTCCTAATAGAATTATTGTAGTAGAACATTTATCATTTTGTTCACTTATCACTAGTAGAACATTTGTGAAATTATTTCCTTTTTCCTGTTAAAATATTTATCATCTTATTCCCATATACTGGGTAGAGCATTTATCATTTTGTTCACTTATCGCTAGTAGAATATTTGTCATATTATTCGCTTGTTCTGGGTAGAACATTTGTCATCGTGTTCCTCTATACCAGAAAGAACATTTATCTTATTGTTCCCTCGTACCAGTAAGAACAAACAGCGAACGGAAAAAATAAATAAATACAGTTTTGAACTTAAAAATCGAAGAATAAACTTGTTAATAGGTTGTCTTTATCTCAGATTTTTCTTGTTTGATTGGGTTAGAAGATCCAATAATCTCTTCCCAAGTGTTTGAGAAGAATCCTCCATTAATAGAGTTTTCTTCCCAACTTCATCACCATCCACAATGTTAATAACACCAAAATAATGCTTCCGAAAAATGCTGCCGGTGACCGGAAATTTATGTCCGGAGGTTCATGAAGGAACAAAAACTGTATGGGGAAGAAGAAGGGGTTTGATCGGTGATGGTTTTCTCTTTGAAAGTGGGATAAAAACCCTTTTTTCCAACAGCCCATATCCTAAGGTTTTTAAAATAAAATACTAAATTAATTAAGGACTTTTTTATAATTTTTAAAACTTTAGTTGTAGTCAAACTGGTTTGACCTCAGTTTGACTCACAGCCGTTATCCATATCCATATGGTCTATAACATGCCCCTTTTTTAAATAGCCCACAAAGCAACACTATAACTAATAGGCCAGGGTGGCCCCAAATTTTAGGGGACCAAAGCACTGCCTGTGGTGCATTGGCCCACTGCCGTCATCACCACCTATGTCTTACGCAGTGAATCCGTCAATCTTCTCTGACCTAATCTTTCTAAAAAAGGTTCAAGAACAAGTTATTTTTCGCATCACTAGAGCAGAAGAGATGTACAATAATGTGAAGCACATGAAAGCCTCTTTGGTTACTTCACACCGTCCACCAACGAAGAGGAATAAAGAGAAGAAGAATAATAATACGGGTTATGGGCGAGATACCCTTGCATGGGTAAAAAATACGTGAAGGACATAGCTTTTTTTAAGTAAGCTTAGTCCTCAGTGCATGTTAACGCAGTGCAAAAAGATGGAAAAATCCTCTAATGCATTAATCCGCAGTGCACATTAGCAAAATCTTTTAAATTAATTTTAACAAAAAAATTGCCATAACTTTTAAAACATAAATCGGATTTGAATAAAATTTATGACATTGGCAAGCATTTTTTAAGATCTTTAAAACGAGATCAGACATTAATGTCAAATTCAAAAAAACCCATTAACAAAGCTAACAAATCCAGATTTTATACAACTTCTAGTATGCAAATTAAACTTTGCATAATGTTTTTAGTATGCATACAAGCAATATTTTAAAAACTAGACCGGACTGGCTGGTTCATCTAGTAAACTAGTGACCGAGTAATTTTTCTCGGGTTGAGTTATCATTGACCTAGGCTTTTCTTAAAAATTGGGAAACTTGACTCAATAGACCGATCCATAGGGTGGTTCGGCCGAATAGTTCGGATGAAATTTGCGCAAGAATTGTAATCCTTTTCTGTTTCTCGGACTATTTTGCCCCCCCTTATATAAACCAGAGTCCCCATTGGAGACTCTAGGTTTTTCCTCTAAAAAGAACTAAACCCTTGTCTCTTCTCCTCAAGGTCCAATCTCTTCTCCACAATCTCCGATCTCTTCTCTGTCTACTTCGATCTCTTCTCCGTGCAGATAGGGTTTAGCAGATACGAATCCTTCACATGGTTTCTGATCAGTACGTACTCTGTCGGATTAGGTTTTTGGCACTGCTAGTAGCTCTTCAATTAGGTTTTAAGA
>MVGT01002576.1:3466-36468 GCA_002174775.1 Macleaya cordata
GTACTTAGTGTTCTAAGTCACTTACCATCCTAGGATGTCTTCTGGTGGTGAGTTGAGTTCTTCGGAGTCTTTGTAGATTTCTTCTCTTTCAACCGAAGTGAACCGAGACTCACTAAACTCTAACTCAGAATTACAAGAGATCATCTTGAGTTAATTTTTGACACGAAATTCGACAAATATAAAACATGGACCTTTCAATATTTAATTTTGGGTTAATTGATGTAAATTCAGAATGAGGAGGAAGCAAGTTACCTGATGATGTCTTAAGTGACAGAGAATAAATGTGCAGCAGTACCCCTTCTTTCTTTTTCCTTAATTCTTTAGTAATTTCCCCTTCATCTACAATTTTATTTACCGGAGCAACTAAGCTAGTAAGCACGACCTCTTTTCCCTTTTGTTCAAATTTCATCTGTAGCTTAGAGAAATCCCAAACAATCGGTCCCAAAGTGCACAACCACTGAGCACCAAGAACAACATCACAGCCTTCTAACGGTAGCAAATAGAAATCTGCTATGATAGGCACCCCTTGTATCATAGTGCGGATCCCTTTACAACGGCCTGAACTACGCATCCTTTCACCATTAGCCACAACAACTTCAAACCTTCCTTCTATATTAGGAGTAACTCCCAACTTGCTAGCAACTCTGTTATTCAAAAAATTATGTGTACTCCCTGAGTCAATAAGGAGATTGATTTGGTGTTGTCCCATCTGATCTCTTACCTTCATAGTCTGGGGATTTCTTGCACCATAGATAGCATGAATAGAAATTTCTGGTGTTTCTTCTAAAGTCTCAGTTCCTTCCACCTCTATTTCAACATCATCATCTCCGTCTGACCAAACTCCTTCGATAAGAAATAATTTTCTACAGCGATGTCCTAGTCCAAACTTCTCATTGCAATTGAAACATAGACCCCTCTCTCTTCTCTCCTTGAGTTCTGCTGGTGTTAGCCTTTTGATAGGCATTGAATTTGTGTTGGGGGTTGGAGATCGACTAGGAATCGGTCTCCTCACTTCAGGTTGACTAACACGTCTTTTGGATTGGTTACAAGCATCTTTATACAATCTTGCTAACAAGATGGCATCGGAAAGTGAAACTGGTCTGCTAGCTTGTACGTCAGTCTTAATGCTCTCCTTCAATCCGCTCACAAAGCATCCCACTTGTTGTGCTGGTGTAGACGCTCTACTCGTATCAACAGCTTCTCGAATTGAGTTTGATAATCTCTAACTGAGCCGGTTTGTTGAAGTTTTGTTAAATCACCAAAAAAATCTTGAAATTGAGTGGGTCCATACCTATTGTGAAGACCTTTAGTGAAGTCTCCCCATGTAGCAGAAGGAGACTCCTCCTTCATCTTAGGTACCATAATTGAGCGTCACCTTTAAGATAGGAGGATGTTAATGGTACCTTCTCCTCCTCTGGGGTTTGGTGAAAATCAAAGAATTGGTCAGCTCTGTAAATCCAACTTGTCGGGTGACAAATCTAGTAACAAACTGTTATGTGCCAAAGTAACAGATCTGGTAGCTGGTCTATTAGCAAGGGGTAAATCAGTTAGTAACCGAGCTTTCTTCTTCTGCTTCCCTATTGTGAGAGATGAAGAAAGATACAATCTATAGTAAAAGAATTGGAGAAGTAAAATTGACAGTAAGATTGGTTTACTTCGAGGGAAACCTTAAACCTCCAATAACACAAACAATGTGTTGGAAATTTTCTCCCCTCCCTTTCATCTTCCAAATGAGTACAACTTATAAGAAAATTCAGTCAACAACTACTTCCACAAATTAAGCAACTACCAACCCAAATAATCTCCTAAAAATCTCAACGACACTTGGACTTGACTAGTTCAAACACCTGGACTCTTTCAAAACACTTGGACTTATTCAAACCTTTTCAAGACACTTAGACTTATTTATTCAAAACACTTCAACACCTACGAGCTTGCTAGAACCCCTCTAACTTCATGAGATTTGATATTGTGCAGCAGCAAGCACATAACAGGTCCCTTTGTTCATTACCATACCGTAGGACAAATTATAAATATTTATTCAAGTTTAAGAGTTTCGTGATACGTCATAAATTCATCACATATGTATTATGGTTTAGTTATTTTCAATATTCCTTTGATTTAGATTGACCTACGTCGGCCTTAATTAATCAATGTGTTTAATTTGGATTTTAGGATATTGAAGTTTATATGATGTTCCTCTTTCTCTCTCTACTCTCTATCACCCGGTAATAGAACTGGTGGTGGTAATGGTGGTGGTAGTGGATACAATATTGTGTCTTCTCAAAATTTACTATTCCTATATACTAGATAGAACATTTATCATTTTGTTCACTTATCACTAGTAGAACATTTATCATATTGTTTCCTTGTTCCTGATAGAACATTTATCATCTTGTTCATGTATACCAGATAGAACATTTATCATATTGTTCCCTCGTACCAGTAAGAACAAACAGTGAACGAAAAAAAAAAGAAAAATGCAGTTTTAAACTTAAAAATAGAAAGAAAAACTTGTAATAGGTTGTCTTACCTCAGATTTTTCTTGTTTGATTGGGTTGGAAGATCTAATAATCTCTTCCCAATTGTTTTGAGAAGAATCCCCCATTAATAGAGCTTTCTTCCCAACTTCATCACCATTCACAATGTTAATAACACTAAAATGATGCTACCGGAGAATGCTACCGGTGACCGAAAAATTATTTTTGGAGGTTCATGAAAGAATAAAAATTATATGGAGAAGAAGATGGGGCTTGGTCAGTGGCATTTGGAAAAGTGGTTAGTCAAAAAAAACTCCTAGGGACCTCAAAATAAAAAAAAATTGGTAAAACAACCCATATCACTTATGATCCTTATCTTATTTTGAACAACCCATCACAGCCTTTGTCTAATTTTGGATGGTAATTACGAGTGGCCTTATTTAAATATAATAAAGAAAATCAACTAAATCAACCCTACATAGTCCGCTTAGGTTGGGTTGGATTGAGAAATTCTCCGTCTGAAGTTAGGTTGGGCTGGGTTGGGTTGATGTTTCTCAATGTCAGGTTGGACTCGGTCAACACATCAACCCAACCTAACCAACTAGTCTTTCACCCCTAAAAAAGTAAAAAATGGTGATTTTTCGGACCCTAAAAAATTTCAAATTTTCAACTTACACCCTCCTTGTGAGTTCTTTTAACCAAAAACCCTCTCATTCCACTTCCAATTGAGTTAGGGTTTTATTCCCCAAAATCTCAACATTCTAAAGAAACGAAAAACGTAGAGAAGAGAAGAGAAGGGAAGAGAGAGGACGTCGGCGCCATACCTGGAGGCCTGATCCCGTCGCCAGAAAAAGGTAAGCTTTTTCATTTTCTTTTTTCTTCTTTGTATTCTTCCTTATCCGTAGAAATTTCTCACACTCATTAAAATTAGCAGGGCACTTTTTTAGACTTCTTATATTTTGCCAAAATTCCTAACCACATCCTTTTTTTTTGTTATTCATCTTCTTCCTCTTTTTCTTCTTCTTCAACTACATTTTTTTCCCATACTGTTTTTCATTTTTCTTACTTTTTCTTCTTCTGCTGTTTTGTTAAACTAAAACGGTACTGTCTTTCGGTTTTTTTTTCTCTTATTATATGTTGACTATTTGATTAATAATCTGGTTGTTTAATTTGTGTGTAACCATTTGTTATCTATACTAGCTATAACTCGTGCCTTCGGCACATATTTGTCTCGTGTTTTCGTCGTATACTCTTAACACATGCTCTAAAGAGTCTAAAATATGTTGTTCATGTGTGGTCTGCACCTCATTTGTATTTTAATATTTATAATCTATCTATCTATATATTTTTTTGTTTTTAAATGGTCCAATTTTTGCAAACCTAAAGATTCTGGTGGACTTGGAATTCGTTCACTTGAGATGGTTAACAAATCTCTTGTTGCTAAACTCCTTTGGCGATTTTTTACTACACCAGATGCTTTATGGGTGCGTTTTTTTACAAGCAAAGTATTTACGGGGTGAATCTTTAGTGGACCTGTAAAGTTTCCTCAAATGCTTCTCCAATTTGGCGTTCAATGCTATCTCCTAGGTCTCTTATGGAAGGTAACATTTGCTGGTCTGTGGGCAATGGTGTTAATGTGTCTATATGGAAGGATCCTTGGATTCCTTCCCTTATCAATTATAAACTATCATCGCCATGTCCTACTGATACAATGGTGAACTCGGTAAGTGATTTGTTTCTTCCTAATACGAAGGAGTGGAATGTACCCCAACTTCAGAGTCTTTTCTCTGATTATGAAGTACATGCCATGTCCTATCATCGCCATGTCCTACTGATACCATGGTGAACTCGGTAAGTGATTTGTTTCTTCCTAATACGAAGGAGTGGAATGTACCCCAACTTCAGAGTCTTTTCTCTGATTATGAAGTACATGCCATTACTCGTATTCAGGTTCTGGTTTCGGATCAGATTGATAAACGTATTTGGACTTTAAACTCTTTCAGGTATGTTTACTCCTAAATCTTGTTATACGTTGCTTTCTGATTTAGCACTGTCTTCTTCTAATAGTTCATCTGATTCTACATTTCGAAGGAGTCGGTTTTGGAAACTCGACAAGTGTTCCCCTACAGTAAAAATTTCATTTGGCGTTTACTCTCGGGGGGCCTTAGCTGTTCGTGCTTCCATTGGTATTTTTATTGCTAACACTGTTATCGATTGCCCCTTTGCATGGTGTGGATATATTTTGTATTTAGTTGTTCACTACTAAAACCTGATGAAACTATAATGCTCTTGTTTTCAAGGTTTATTTGGAAGAGTTTCTAGACTCGCATGGTACCAAGAGCGTAATAAAACACATAGGACTGCTTTTTCTCTCATTGACCAGCGTTTGATTACCCATGGAACATGATACAGCCGAACATTTACATGGTAATAGCATTTTTGGAGCTTTATATAGGAAGTATGCCATTTCTGCTACCTTTTCGAGAATCAAACGGAACTAGTTTAATTCTGTTAAATATGTTCACTATCAGATTTGTGAAAACCTCACAACTACATAAACAACTGGTTGATAGGAATAAGACTTAATGATTTAAGTAATGCAGCACCTGCACAGAAATTAGAAGAAGAAAGAGAAGAAGAAGGAAGAAGAAGAGAAAAGTAGCAGAAAAGAAGAAGAGGAAGAAAACTAGGAAGAAATAGAAGAAAGAGAAAGAGAGGAAAAGAATTTGGGAATAATCTGAAGGAGAAGATGGAAATTCATTCATTCAATCATGGCTAATCGTCTCCAACCAAATAACATAACATAAATAGACATAAGAAATAACTACCTCAACTCCATCCACTACCCACAACTCCCACAACAACCTACACAAGACTGAATTACCCAAAATACCCTTTAAACAACCACAAATAACAAAATACTCCTAATGACCTAAATACCCCTAAGACAACAATAAATGACATAAAACTCCTATGATCTACGTCTACGCCTGTAAACACGATCTCCATCATTTCCCCCCGGCTGAGGAAAACTCGCCTCCGGAGAGTCAAAAGAATGGTACTGCTCCAAAAGATCGGGATCAATGCGGTTAAACTCGTCCTTAGTAATCCATGTAGCATCTGCATCTGGTAGACCAACCCATCGAAAAAGATAACGCTGAAAACCAGCATCGGGAGAGGCAACAATCTCATGGTCAAACACAGTCTCAATTTGGTCAACTTGTCGAGGCTGTAAAGGTGGGAGGCTAGGCACGGGCAAAGGAATAGGACGCGTGGACAGGTCAAAAGGTAAGACAGGTGGCATAAAGGTTCCACGGTAAGGGGTGAGGTCCTCGACATTGAAAACGTGATTGACGTGCATGGCTGATGGTAACTTAATAAGGTATGCATTAGGTCCAAGTCTACGAAGGATTCGGTAGGGTCTAATGGCTCGAGCATGTAATTTCTTAAAGGCATGCTTTGGCAAACGCTCTGAACGTACACGAACCATAACATAGTCTCCTTCGTTGAATTCCTGATTCCTACGATGAACATCATCAGCAAGCTTATAATTCTCATTACTTAATGCAATTTTCTGTCGTATTTCGGCATGCACGTCACGAATGAGCTGGGCAAAGGTATCAACTGAAGCAGATGAGCGAGAATCTGGGGGTAATGGAATAAGATCAATGGGTTGTCGAGGCGAACAATCAGTGACAATCTTGAAAGGACTCTTGCCAGTAGACATGTTGACTGAACTGTTATAGGCAAACTCAGCTGTGGGTAAAATGGAATCCCAGATTCTGGGGTGCTCACCTACAAGACACCTAAGCAGGGTACCTAAACTCCTATTAACAACTTCAGTCTGTCCATCAGTCTGGGGATGGAAAGCTGAAGAGAACTTCAGATTGGTTCCAAAAAGTCGCCAAAGTGTCTTCCAAAAGTAACTAACAAACTTGACGTCCCAATCAGACACAATGGAAGTAGGTAAGCCATGGAGACGAACGACATCCTTGTAGAACAACTTGACCACATGATAAGCATCAGCTGTCTTGCTACATGGAATAAAGTGGGCCATCTTAGAAAACCTATCCACAACAACAAGAATTGAATCATGACCTCAAGCTGTTTTGGGCAACCCAAGGACAAAATCTATGCTAAGATCTAGCCATGGTGAGTGTGGAACAGGAAGAGGCGTGTACATTCCGGTGTTCTGTTTCCTAGCCTTGGCTAATTGATAAGTTCGACATTAGGAAACAATTCGAGCTACATCCTTCTTCAATGAGGGCCAATAAAATCGATCCTCAACAAGGTCAATGGTGATGTCCTTCCCGAAATGACCCGATAAACCACCCGCATGTAACTTCCAAACAAGAAAGTCTCGAAGGGACGAACGGGGAATACACAATCGAGAGAGACGGAAGAGGTAACCGTCTCGAATAACAAAATCAAGATGATCTCGACGGTGTCCATCCTGGATCTCCTGAAAAATGATCCCAAAATCGGGACAACTAGATTACTCATCCTTCACCCTCTCAAAACCTGTCACATTGACACTCATAGACTGAAGAACAACCATAACGCGACTAAGGGCATCAGCTGGATTATTCTCAACACCAGCGCGATGGTGAAGGACAAAAGTGTACTCTTGCAGAAATGCAACCCACCGTGCATGCATGGGGTTCAAAGTCTTTTGGGACTGAAGATAGCGTAATGCCTGATGGTCAGAATAGATTACAAACTCTTGAGGCAGCATGTAATATCTCCAATGGCGCAAGGCCTGTACAACAACAAAAAACTCTTTTTTCATAGGTGGACTATTTTTGTTTAGCATCATTGAGTTTTTCACTGAAGTACGCAATGGGATGACCTTCTTGACTTAGGACGCCGCCAATGCCTTTGCCTGAAGCATCACATGCAACCTCAAAGACTTTAGAAAAGTCAGGATGTTGCAATACTGGTGTCTCAGTCATTTTCTGTTTGATAGCAACAAAGGCTCGAGAGGCCGCATGAGTCCATTGAAACTCTCCTTTTTTCATGCAATCTGTGATGGGAGCCATTATGGAACTAAACCCGCGAATGAAGCGCCGATAAAAAGTGGCAAGACCGTGAAAACTACGGACATCTGAAATGGAACTCGGGGTTGGCCACTCTCGAATGACCCTCACTTTCTCAGGGTCAGCGGCAATGCCTTGTGCTGAGATAATGAAACCGAGAAAAAGTACCTCGGGTTGCATTAAGGAGCACTTCTTCAAGTTAACATAAAGCTTTGCAACTCGAAGTATATGAAAGACCTGTCGAAGATGCTCTAAATGCTCGTCCTTAGACCTGCTATAAATCAAAACATCATCAAAGTAAACCACCAAGAACTTCCCAATAAAGGGGTGTAAAGTCTGATTCATTACCCTCATAAATGTGCTAGGAGCATTAGATAAACCAATCTGAGTCATTACCCTCATAAATGTGCTAGGGGCATTAGATAAACCAAAGGGCATGACTAACCACTCATATAAGCCATCTTGGGTCTTAAAGGCGGTCTTCCATTCATCGCCTGGTCTAATGCGGATTTGATGGTAGCCGCTGCGCAAGTCAAGCTTGGAGAACCATTGGGAATTGGCCAAAAGGTCTAGCATATCATCTAGACGTGGGATGGGAAACTGGTATTTGACAGTAATTTTGTTAATTGCACGACTGTCAACACACATTCTCCAAGAGCCATCCTTCTTTGGAGTTAGAGGGCAGGGACAACACATGGGCTAAGGCTCTCTCAAAGAAAGCCCTTCTGTAAAAGTCCATCAACTTGCCTTTGTAATTCAGCACACTCCTTCGGATTCATCCGATAGTGTAGAATATTAGGCAACTGTGAGCCGGGGATTAAGTTAATGGCATGTTGGACCTCTTTCATAGGTGGTAATTCATCAGGTAGGACTGTAGGTGTGATATCCTTAAACTCCACTAACACCTCAATGACTTCAGGTGGTGTAGTCTCTCCCATAACAAGTGGGTCGGGAGCCACCTCCTTAAGTACTAACGCAAGAAAGTGTACAGACGCTCTACCTTCACGCTCCATCTTACTATGGGTCAAAATGTGGAGGGGTTGTTTCTTCACAGGTTGAGGAGGAGTGTTATTTTGAGCCTTGCTGGCTTCTACTGATAGTCGAGCGGGTGTCAACTTAATGGATTTACCCTTATGTTTAAACACATAGGTATTAGCTCGACCATAATTAATAACATCCATGTCATAGAGCCAAAGGGCGACTGAGGAGAACATGGTAAACACGTCACACCAAACCCTATCAGAGTAATCTCCCATTTGAATTGGGACTAAACACCTCTCGGAGACTGGTAGGGAGGTTTTATCAACCCAAGCTACCCCATGAGGTTGTGGATGAGGTTCAGGTGTCAGTTTCAACCTTGAAACACCTGAACGAGAAACGCCATTCATTGAGCTTCCCCCATCTATAACCATCTTGCAAACTTTGTCCCCACATTTGACAAGCGTATGAAAAATGTTGGTGCGTTTCCAATTATCCATTGCTGCTGGAGTGGATAAGATGCACCGCATGATTTGGAGACGGGGTTCATCAGTGCCCTGAGGGTTGTCAAGATCCTCTTCGCCATCAATTGGATCCTCTAAAGGGTCTACAACCTGTTCAACATGTTTCGGATCAAGAGGATCATCGATCTGGGTCTCCAAGGTCATAGTACGACGACGACAACGAGAAGCAATGTGACCCTTACTGGGGCAATTGAAACACTCAATGGAAGACACACCGGAACGAGAGCTAGAAGCTGGAATATCAGTACCCTTAGGAGGGCCAACTCGAAAAGGAGTGGTGTTAGGTCCACCAGAAGGAGTAGGTGCAGTCGGGGTGACTCCGCGCGATCTCTCAAAAGTAATCCTAGACTGTTGTGGTTCCCCGATCTGAGAAACCACACGTCTCTGAGCAGGAAACCGAAGGTACTTCTCAATCTCTAATGCCTTGTGAAAAGCTTCGTCTAATGTGTCAGGTGAATATAATTCGACTTCTCGTTTAATGTCAGGCCTTAACCCGTTTATGAATCGGGTGACTGTCACAAAGGCTTCCTCGTGGACATCGCATCTAATAAAGAGATCTTCAAAGTGAGCCAAATAATCGGTCACATCAGAAGACATTTGCCTCAAGTTCAACCACTGGTCAAGCAACTGGCTCCGATGGAAGGTGGGAAGATATTTTTCTTTCAACTTGTGTTTCATATCAGCCCACAAAGTGATTGGGACCTCATTCAAACGCTCGATGTTTTGTTGGACTGTTTGCCAATAACGTTTGGCAAAGCCAATGAGCTTCATCTTGGCAAAACAAATTCGTTGCTCATCTGACATGTCATACCATTCAAAAAAGTCTTCCATGTCAGCTAGCCAGTCCAAGAAGGCATCAGGATCTAATCTACCATCAAAACTAGGAGCATCTACTTGACTTTCCTGGTGATATCACTTGGATCGTCAAGGGAATCCTAGGACGGTCAAAGTTAACTCTAGGAGGAGAATGCCTAGCGTGCCTATCTGGGGGTCTACCACGTGGGTTGAATAGCGTATGATAACCCTCGAGTTCATCCTCTAGATTGGGTTCTACATCGAACTCTTCATGAAAATTCCTACGATCTTGGACTCTCTGGTTATGGACAGGTAGAGGGGATGGAATCCTATGAGGAATCTACTGCCTATAGGAATTGACACTTGATCCTCACGTCGTAATGCTGGAGTAGGAAGGAGACCTTGGCTAGGGTTTTCAACTTGTGGGACACCTCTTGTTTTCGGTGTGGGACATTTCCCTAGAGATGTAGCTATACGAGACACCTGTTCAGTCAAACGATCTACTGAGTCCTGTAAAGTAGTTAAGGAATTCTTTATTGCAGTGACATCATTGTTACTGGTAGTGATGTCGCTTTTCATGTTTTTGACATCAGTTTCCAGAGTTGAGACAGTCTCAGAAAGATCACGGATGGTCATTATATAGGTGTGTAGAAAGAGGTGACAATGTGCCGATATAGAACAGAAATGCCAAGTAATAATAAATATAAACTACTACTATGTATATCTAGAAATCAGAACACAGTAAATGATACTATGCGACACTCATGCAAATAAAGAATGCAAGACAAAGAAAAACCAAAAAAAAAAGAAATAGGATATGGCAAAGGAATAGTATGCACAGGAAAGAGAGTAAAACAAAGGTTTTTTTTTTGATGAATTTTTTTAGGGTTAGGGTTAGGGTCAGGTTCGGGTTAGGGTAGAGCTGGGCTGATGTATGGGGTTACTGGTCTCGGGCTTGGGCTGGAATGGCTAGAGTTAGTGGGCTAGACTGCTGTTAAAAAAAAAGGTTCAATAGGCTGATGTTGAAGGGTGACAGTTCTAGGTTAAATAAGAAACAGAAGAGAGTGAAGAAAGAGGAAGAGGAGATCGAAGCCTCTCACTGAGTTGGTGGTCCTGTTCGTGGAGCTTGTGAAGATGGTGGTGATCGACAGCGATGAAAGATGCCGGAGTATAAATCGACGATGTGCTGGAGAAGAAGATGTTGAAGTTCAATCTGCTCTGTTGCTGCTGCTGCTGTATTCTCTCTCCGTTCCTTCCATCTCAATTCCTTTTCTTCTCTATTAAACCCAGAATTCTGTTCTTTGTCATATTTTCTACACGATCAGAGTTGGTTGATGCTGGATCCTGGACCCCTATGGTTTTCTCCTGCTTAAATCTGAATCGACCTGCAAGCTACAACCTCCTTTGTTGTTTCAGTTGTGCTTGTAACTGCTGTATGCTTGTGAAAATGAAGTTGGACTGAACCTATGCTTTGGATCCTTCGGCTCTGATACCAGATTAATGCAGCACCTGTACAGAAAATTAGAAGAAGAAAGAAAAGAAGAAGGAAGAAGAAGAGAAAAGTAGCAGAAAGAAGAAGAGGAAGAAACTAGGAAAAAATAGAAGAAAGAGAGAGAGGAGAAGAATTTGGGAATAATCTTAAGGAGAAGATGGAGATTCATTCATTCAATCATGGCTAATTGTCTCCAACCAAATAACATAACATAAATAGACACAAGAAATAACTACCTCAACTCCATCCACTACTCACGACTCCCACAACAACCTACACAAGACTGAATTACCCAAAATACCCTTTAAACAACGACAAATAACGAAATACTCCTAATGACCTAAATACCCCTAAGACAATAATAAATGACATAAAACTCCTATGATCTACGTCTACACCTATAAACACGATATCTATCAACAAGATCTCCATCATTAAGTATATTGGGTTTGAATCCATTTATCATATATGGTCAAATTAAACACAATGATTATTACAGCATTGGGACATTGTGTAGCTGGTAGCATAAGGTGTTTGTCCTATTCAAGCTGGTAGCTAAAGGCGAAGGAAGTCAGAGCGATTGCAAGAAATAAAACATACAGGTTTTAAGTTTTTAACCAATTGCTTCTTGGAATAATGAGGTTTTGATTCCATAGGAGCACCACAATATCTTAGAGGATTGTTTCAGTGCATTGCGGGTTCATATAAAAAGTGTAGTCATGTTAACTGTTGGACATTATTGCCTCCACAGTTTGTACACAGTTATTCGTTTTTCTCTAAACCAATTTGAAAAACAGCACTCTATAATTTCACATTTTAGATAATTAGATCTCTTTCTTTTTTGAGGTTGATCATGTATCAAAAGTAAAGTAAGTTAGTATTGGAAAGATTTGTAATATCATGACTCTGCTTGAAAAATTATGATAAATAACATATAAAACAATAGAAATACTTGTAAAATAGTAAAGGTCATGACAAGAAAAAAAAATGAAATTTAGAACGGCATAATTACTTTTTAAATTGATGAAAATCATCGAGTCAATATATTTATTTATTTTTATCTTTTTCTCTTGGTTGGTTCCAAGTCAATAACATTTTTCATTTATCTAGTAGAATCTTCCAATAAGCTACATTCTTTTCCAATTATAACCAAGTTGACAGTGATAGATTTTTTTGACTAACTTGAATATGACAAACACTTGTTTCTACTTTTATTGATACCAAATTCAGAAAAAAAGGAAGACTAACTTTCCCTTTTGGTGCAAATCTCACAGTTGGTTTGTGCTTGATTCCTGCTTGACATTGAGATTCTTTGAGCTTTAATCGCAGATAAGAAGGAAGACAGCACGATCAGTGGAATAGCAGACACTGCTAACTTAAAGGTGGATGCAACCAAAGATACCCCGATGCAGAATCTAGATGCTTCCGAAAAGATAGTAGAAACTAACAAATTGAGCACCATTAGTGGAGAAAATGTCACACAAGCTGCTGGTTTTGGAGATTTTGATACTTCTGGAGACGTTAACATGGAGGCGTCCATAACATCTGATGATGTTTTACGAGCTGGAGGATTCGGTGCTAGAGATGACATTAGTAGCTTCCTTCCTGTTGCAGTGGATTCTACTGACTTTGAGGCTTCTCTTCGTGATGCCCGAGATTACGAAGAGCCACAGGGGAAAATAAATAGACCAGGTCTTGGGTGGACAGAAGCTTTATGAAGTAAGAAGAACGATGATGTGCTTACTTTTTTCCATCAAATGTTCTGACTGTTGTAACTGCTGTGGAACAAACAACCATTCATTTCCAGTTATATGTATCTTTGAAGTTTCCTCTGCTACTTGTTGCTTGTGTATCACTTTGATGTGTGGTATGCTTATTGTACTCATTATCTGTATAATTAACAGGACAAATTTATCTTCAATTGTTATGATAATAACTAGTTGTTACTTTTCTCTGTATATCCATCCACTTGCTAGTAAACAATCTCTCTTTCTGCTGTTACATTTTTTTTTTTTTTTTTATAACCCTTTTAGAAGCAAAATTTTATATTTGACGGTCATGATCCATAGCTGGTTGATATAGCATCATCATACAGCCTTCCCCGTATTTATTTTTATGTTTTAACATAGAAACTCATGGAAATATTGAATTTTCAATTATAATGTAATTAATTAATTTACAGTTTTGGTATTTCATAATTTACATTTTATGGCGGACTGTACTTGATCCAACTGTTGGACAAAGTGACCAGTTTCGAGCAGCCTTGCAGCCTTCCCTTTATGCTTATTATTGTTGGCATGGAGAACCAGGAAAGTATTGAATTTAATTAGTTATGGAGTCAATTCACGGTATTGGAGTTCTGCCTTTCTCCATATGCCTTTACTAGGGGTAGGTAGTGGACCTTTTTACGGTATGCGCGTCGTTTATATGCCCTTTTATACAGTATAATGATGGAAGCAAGCCAATGTTATGAGAAGGATATTCCCTTTTGGAAAATTCTGTGTCCAGGAGCAAGGATTGCCAGAGGATCGTAAGCAGATTTTCTTTGTATGAAGGTTTCCCACCGAGGGCCGAAATGGGCTTTCCACTCTTCAGTCGTGGTGTAATGGGCCAGATATTGCTTCACCCCAATACGGGTTGTCTCGCAGAAATCCAGAATTCTTTTATTTTGGGTTAGGATGTGTTCTAAGCCATCGGTGCCGGTGGAGTATGGCATTGCAGAGGAAAGGAATGCAACCAGGTAAAAAATGTCTTCCTCTGGAGTAACAGCAGAAGTTCTACTGTCCCACCTGCAAAATCAGAAGAAAAATTAGAAAAAAAAAATGAGACTGATAGTTGCACGTACATGTTAGCAATATGAATTTTTGGAATTCATTCTCATCTGCATGAGTATGACTTCAAGTTGGTAAAGTAGTAGTAGTACTTGGATTTGTTTAGTGGGTAGATGAGGATGGGACCATTGCTAGTATCTTTAAGAATGTTGCTAAAGACTTCTTCAGCAAAGTGATGTATGTTGCTTCTTGGGATAAGAATATTGAGCCATGGATGTGGAACTTCCCATAGGCCTTTCGACCGGAGCTTTATCTCAGAGAGGTGAACTCGGTCTAGGAATTCAAGGTATGAAACGTCTGACAGGAAAAGCGTGGATGAGATATAGCTCAATTTAGACAAGAGGCTCTTCACTTCCTGCAACATTAAGAAAAAACAAAAACAGAGAGAGAGAGAGAGAGAGAGAGAGAGAGAGAGAGAGAGAGAGAGAGAGAGAGAGAGAGAAGCGCAATAAGGATCAGAATTTACGTGAACATTGTGTGCCCTTCTTTCGAGGCAGACGTGAGGTGAGGTAATCCTTACCTGGTTCATGATATTGATCTCATCTGGGTTGAAGTGTTTTGCCATTTCTAGACAGAAGAGAGTTCTCCCATCCGAGTTGAAGCGGCTGGCTTGGAGTGGGTCTTGGGGATTGAAGGAAGACCTCCAGTTATTTAGTAGACCTGTTCTGTTTATTAGCACAAAGCCTTCAATGTAGTCAAAAGTGTTCTCCGAAGATATTAAATGCTCCTGGTCTTTGGCAAATATTGAGAAATCCGAATACAGAACTCTAATCCATTTCACCTGTTGAAATAATAACAGGTTGGTTTATTATACACGCAGGTAAAATTATTGTGCACCAGAGCGGTTGGGAGGAAGACGATTCATTTATACCATTTTTGGTGCTGGTTCAAGGGCGATTCTAGCTCGTGTTATGATGCCGAACTGACCAAGTCCTCCAAGAACGCCATGAAAGAGGTCAGCATTCTGCTTCTCTGAACAGTTCACTATTTCTCCTTTTCCTGCACTCCAGTTCATTATTTAGATATTGACTCTCATCAGAAAGGGGAAACATTATATCTCCTTATTTTGTGAAGACAAACCTGTAACAATCTCCAGCTGGTAGACATTGCTAATTTGAGGGCCGTGCCGAAATGCCTGGCCACTGATTCCAGCATTCGATAAAGTGCCGCCTACAGTGAGGTGGAGGTAGTCAGTCCAAGATTTTGGTGCAAGCCCATGTTTCAGGCTCTCTCGTAGAATATTTATCCACAATTCGCCACCGGAAACATCCACGTAAGGATGTTTCTTGGTGTGAACCACCTGCATTTCTGGTTCCCGTAAAGTTCTCATGTTGATGACCAAGCCTCTGTGCACCTGTGACTGGCCTTGGAGTGAATGACCCTGGCCTCTGGCAGCAACTCTTAGTTCTGAATTACCAGGGCCCATTTGGAAAACATGCTTTAGGGTGGTGGCTACATCAGAAACCGACTTTGGACTTAGGACTGCCAATGGGTAGAACTGGTACCTGTTCCCAAAGTCCTTGGCCAAGTGATGAACGTCGCTGAAGCTGAAATGCCCATCAATACTGAGTTTTTTCAGGGAGGAAAGAATGTCAAAGGGATCGGAGTTGGATACCCCTCTTTGGGAGGAGGTGATCGATGGAAGATTAGAACAAAGATTGGTTCTAGCAACAACACAGCTTAAGAACAAGATCATGAAGAATCTGAGGAATCCAGTGTTGTTGTTTTGTCTGAGGGAAGTAACGAGTGGTGATCCCATTTTCTGTTGGTTGTTAAGACTTCAAGAGGTGGGACAACAGTAAGGGAGATCTCTCTCTCTTTTAACTTTTTTTTTTTTTTGTTTTTTTGGGTTGAAACTCTTCTTTTGTTGTTTCTTAGGTAAAGAAGCAAAGCAAAAAGGAATGGTGTAGGAGAGCCAAGACAAGGAAAGGGGGTGAGAAGAGAATTTAAAGAAGTGGTTTTGGGTGGTGGCATTATGCCTATATAATAGACGGACATTTATTATTATTATTATTAGTCAACACATCTATCCCTCAGTGAGTGGGTGAGACTACGTATGAAGACTGTCTACTATTTGGGTGAGAGAGAGGTTCGGATTTCTTTTTCTTTTTAGTTCTCCATTTTGGGTTCCTTTATTTGCGGAAAGCATACATGCCCAAGTTGAAGAAAAAAGAAAAAAAAGAAGAAAGAGCGAACAGACTTGTCTCACTGTTAGAATCACCATTCCCCAAAGTATTCTCCTCCTCAACATTCTCTCACGGATATTTTTGTCATATACGTCAAAGAAAGATATGGGGGTCATGTAACAGTTTTTTTTTTTTTCCGCCTTATTGAAGAAATAGGGACGGCTCGCATGAACTGATCCTTTTCCTTCCTTTCGTGGACCAAAACAATTTGAACAAGAAGAATATACTAACGTACTTGAAAAGGAACCGTGTGGAAGAAGAGGCTCAACTAGACGAACAGTTGGATGACTTTGACAATATGCGGTTGGTACTTAATGCTTATACTGTTTGACAAGAGAACAGAGACAGGCTGGCCCCTACCGGCTTCAATGGGAGTGAAGGGGTGAGTGTGGGTGGTGTAGAGGGACCGGATCGGGCGGTCCCCCCCTGCACTTGATTTTCAGATGGAAGTGTGTGTTGGTTGGTGGGTGGGTGGGTACGTAATGAGGGTTTGTGTGTAGGGGCCTAACCAGGTAGATAATGAGAAGAAGAAGAAGAAGAAGAAGAAGAAGACATGGATGGGTGGATGGACATGACAGCTCGACTCTGGAGGAGATTAGGTTATACAGAAAAAGTTGACTCTATCCATCTAGTGCATTTCTCGCAGTGCAGCAATGAAGAAGCCATGACCTTTCTCACAGGTATGCATGTAAAATTTTTATTTACTTTATTTTTGTTTTTGTTTTTTTTTAAGGGGTGGGGGTGAGATGTTTGAGCTTATAACGGTTGATGAGAAATGGTTTCCGGTAATTTCGCTATTAAAATATTATTATTATTATTATTATTATTATTATTATTATTATTATTATTATTATTGGTATTATTATTGTTGTTATTATTGTTGTTGTTGTTGTTGTTGTTGTTGTTGTTGTTTGGAAACCATTAGCCCAGATTTTCAAACATAGTGTTTTAAAAATCATTTTTGAGCATTTTGAGGTCCTTTTTAGGTCTAAATGAAACTAACCACCTATGATACTTAGGTATCTAAGTTACTTACCATCTTAGGATGTCTTTCGGTGGTGAGTTGAGTTTCTTGATGTTTTTCAATTCGAAACGAGACTCACTAATTCTAACTCAAGTTACATTGACCTTCTTGAGTTAATTTTGACACGAAATTCGAAAAATATTACATGAGAGAACTCATGGACATAACAATCTCCCCCTTTGTCATTTTTGTGACAAATCCATACATAAGAAAATAATAAAAAGACATTCCCCATTACAACCCATATTTTCTTACACATGACTCCAAGTGAACTTAAAACACAAATTGTATTAAACAACCTGTTTCTTGCACATGCTCACAAAACAAGTCAAGGAAACTTATAAAAAACTAAATACAAACCTTGCATGTTCAGAGTATTTAATGATGTAATATCTCTCCCCTTTGTCAAAGCTTCTCCCATCTTAAGATATCTTGCAATGGTGATGAGTTGAGCTTTGCACAAATCTTTTCTCATTCACTATAAGTCTTCAATGTTCATAAATGTAGAGACAACTTGCTAACTCTCATTGACTATATTGAGTTTGTTTTAAGACGAAATTCGACAAAACCCATGAAGGAACTTATGGACCTTACAAGATGGATCTGCTACCATTCAGAGAAAGATGAAAAGGAAGAAGGGAAGAGTAAGTAAATAAAGTCAGAAGGAAAGGGCAAAAGCTTAAAATCGAAGATGGATGGATTCCAGCAAGAAGACAGTTGAAAATGTAGCTGATGTAGCGAAGATGAGCGTCAAATAGTCTGACGTGGCGAAGAGAGTGTCAAAGAATCAAACGTGGAAGAAAGGAGAAAGCGTGCAAAGGAAGCTAGATGTTAGACATTTTAGTCTATAAATAGTAGAAAATATCTGAAAAGAGGACTAAAGTTTTGATTACATTCTAAAAATGAGAATTCAGATCAAATAGGGGTTTCAAGTGAATTCTGCTCTGGTTCTTCTTCTGTTCTTCTTTTGTTCTTGATTTATTACTTGTTTTTATCGTATTTTACATCTAAGATTGAGATGAGAGATCTGGTTAGATAATTGGACCTCTCATTATTTGTGCTATCTGCGGATTCGATTTCACAAATTCATCTTTACTTTCTTTTTGTTTTGATTGAAATCCTGCGTGAGATTTTTTCAAAAAACACCCGAAATTTGTAAATCAAAATGCCGCCTCAAAGATTTGTTAATCAGAAAGGTTACTCCAGCACATCTGAAACATCTGAAGCTGAAAATCCGACGAATACTGCTGCTGATTAAGAGTACCAGCCGATTGTAGAAGAAACTCTGGTAACAAAAACTCCAGATCTGGAAGTTCAGCCGTATGATTCTGTTATTGCGCAACTGTTAATGAATGTTCAAAAGATACAATCAGATCATTTATGGTTGATAAAACTATTTAAGAAACAGAATGAAACACACAAATCGATTGTCAATGATTCTACTCCAAATTTGCAAACAAGATGAGCATCGCGAAGCAGACGAAGAAATTCTTGAAAATCATAATGAAACTGCTCATCATTTAAAATCTGAACTAGAAGCTATGGTTCGTCGAGGTAAAGATGATTTGATCCAGTTTTTAGACAAAGTACAACAACAGCCTCCAAATCACTGATAGAAAATTGATGAGGATTCAAATCCGATCCAGCAACATATGTGTAACACTGGAGGTTTTTCCTCATAGACTTGTGTATGGGCTTAAGGCCCATGGACCCAAAATAGGCCCAACTGGTGCTCGAGAAGTGTAAACTTAAGGAGAAAAATATATTAGTATAGGAATAAACCATTTTCACTCTTAAGCACCTTAGAAAGTGAACCTTTGGTTGGAAACCGGAGAAATGAAATGAAGTTAGGGTTGAGATTGACCCACTTTCAAAGTGGGAGTCAACATACACCTTAGGTTAGAGTGATTCCTAAGGAGTCATTTTGAATAGTTTCTAAAACCATAGGATTCCATAAATCATCCAGAAATGAAATGAAGGTAGAAATGAACATTTTGGAGTTAGGTATTTATTAAATGTTACTAAAACATTCCCCACCCTTAGATTAAAGATCTTAAAAATGTAGAGGATGATATGGACTATTAGATTGGGTTCATTTTAAAACATTAAGTTTCCCTTAGAGATGAATAAAATGAAGCAGAAATAAATTAAGAAATGATAAAAGAGGATGTAGTTTAGTGGAACAAGTAAACATGTGATAAGTGGTGACCAAGAGGCGGACCCCACCTAGTAAAAATATGGGCACAAGGTGCTACCTTATGCATCACTCACATTAAAAGAATTAAGTGTCCCAAATAATTAAAACTCTTTAATTAGAAGATAATTCACTTTTTATTAATTTTTTAAAATTTAGATAATTACTAATTTTGATAAATGCTAGTATATCTTTTAAATGGAAGTAAATCCTAAACCTTGGAGGACAAAGAATGAATCTAGACCATTAGATTTAGCATATCTAAAGCCTACTAAATCTACACCCTTTAAAATATTTCTATTTCCTAAATTAAAGAGATTTTATTAAATAAAAAGCTAGATTCCTAGTTTATCTCTAATTTGTAGTATTTAATGTCAACCATTGGATGGATTAAAGTTTAATCCTAGCCATTTAAAATACTTGAAATCCTAAAACCCTAATGCTAAAATCGACCCATATATGGTAGAATTAATTTAGTAATTTAAATAATTAATAAATTAAAAATAAAAGGGTTTTAGATAATTAAGGAAAAGTACAGAATTGACAGCAATGGCCGAATCAAAATCAGTATCAAGCAAAGAAGCAATATCAACCAAGGGAATACTCCAAGTTACCCCACACACTGACTTCCTGAACTGGTTGAGACAAGGATGATCTGGCTTAGAGATCCTCGACCTCTGGAGGAACCATTTCCCCCATGGTACAATCTAAAAGAACACTGTGACTTTTACCAAGTTGCAGGACATGCTACAGACACTTGCATGTTGCTAAAGAACTTGGTTCAGAACTTGTTAGAAGATAACAAAATCAATATTCCAGGAGTACATGTGCCCAACATGAAGCCAAATGTTGAAAACAATCCTCTTCCTTTGCATCGAGCTGGTGACAATCAAGATGTCCATTACATCGAATACAAGGAAATTGCGGATCCAACAAAGTTCATCCTGAACCACCATACATGAGGTGGGACAGACAAGTCAGCCAAAAATTGTCACTCAAAGTCCAACCAACATCTCTCAGAAGGAAGTACTTGAAAGGTTATGACCCATTCAGACTAAAGAAACGACCCTATCCTTACTTGCAGAAGATGGCGGAGAACTAGCCATGGCAAGTTAAGCAACAACTGGCATAGGTAACACTCATATCAAGAACTCTAAGCCTAACTTGTTTTCAGTAATGAAACAGCTAGAAAGGAGGCAGCGCAATCTGATAAACGTGGTCAATACTGATGTTAACAAAGCTCTGACACGAGCACTTACATGGATAGAACCCTTCAAGGAAGCAGCCGAAAGATGTCAATAAATACAACATCAGACCCGTGCAGGCAGAATCTTTAAACCTCCCAACTTAAGAGCTGAGAATCCCACTGCGGCATTACAGGCTCCTCCAATTCAAATACCTGTCCAGATGACAAAGGATCTGCAAGTTGAAGACCAACTCGTCATGAATCAGTTGTAAAAGACGAAAGCTAACGTATCCATCTGGGGATTACTGGAAGCATCAACCGGTCACAAAGAAGCACTCATAAAAGCTCTCAACTCAATGCATGTGGAAATGGGGATCACTCCAGCAGAACTCGTCAATGCAATAGCTCCTGCTAACAAAGAAAACTTTATCTTCTTCTCGGATGAAGATTTGTTACCTCATGAAGGAAGCCAACATAACCTTCCCTTGTACATCACAGTCGGGTGGGGTCATTTGCTAATTCTAAGAGTACTAATTGACAACGGTGCAGGCATAAACATTTGTACGCTCAAACCTGCTAATATCATGGGCTTAATGGAAGAAGAAATGACATTCGGAGAAGAGACTGTCAGATCAGTCAAGGGATTCGACAATTACTGAAAGGACGTCACAGATGAATTCACTACAATGATACTCATAGGTTGGGTCCACACAGGAGTACAATTCCTCATAATGGATATCGAAGCAAACTTTAATCTACTTCTTGGAAGACCGTGGCTCCACTAATCAAAAGCAATTGCGTCTACCTTGCACCAAAAGGAAAATTCTTTCACACAGGAAGAATCGTCGTAATTCATGGTGATAGAGACACTCCAAGAGTAGAAGCAATCACACCAGCAATTAAGTCAGCGATCTGCAACTGCACTGAAGAACTCATCTGTTCAGTCATCTACAAAGCTCCAGTTCACGAGAAAATCCTGATTAGATTCAGCTACGGCAATGACAAGGTAGCACACTTCATGAGGAAGAACAATTTCTTTCCCAGGATGGGACTCGGCAGCAGACTTGAAGGAGAAACTGAGCCCCTTAATGGCAAGCAATTGTCACACAAAGGGATATGTGGTTTAGGTTTTCATCCTACATTGACAAATTTGAGACAAATCTTTTAAAAAAATAGAGGCAGACTCAAGCAGAGAAAATAGGAAAACTTGCTTCATTAACTGGGCCAAGCAGCCCAAATTTGCAGAATGGTTCATCCATATAGAAAACAAAAAATTCAACTAAAAGCAAAACCTACTGCAGAAGCCATCATCATCCAAAAGAAGCCAGAACTTTTAGATGAGGCAATATACGAAGGGTTATCCATTCTTTTCAGACTCGATTCTGAAGACGAGTATCTTCTAGGAGCGGTGCAGGTTTGCATGGTCCTTCTCGAGCCCTACTCTGATCCCTCACTTTTAATTCGTCCATCAAAGGGACATTCTACTGCTAGTACTAACATTACTGCAGGAACACTTGCCGGTGCCACTTCAACCGATCAATAAAAAAATGACCTGAAAACAATGGTAGTTGGACTACCCTCGTGTAAAGAGCGAATGTCCACATCCCCTGAGCATTGTATAATTGTATTTTTATCTTATATATTTTCTAAAAAGCAAAAAAATAAAAAAACATTACAAAATGCAAAAATATTTAGAGCTTGAAATCACTTGAAATCACTTGATTACCTTGCACCACCAGATGTAAGAGCGAAACTTGCAGCGATAGAAGGTAGATTTTTTATCTTTAGTACTTGGCCAAAGGTGTTGTTTGCTTCTGGTGCATCTCATTCTTTTATATCTGTGCATTTTGCTTTGTCTCTGGGGTTAGAACCCACTTCTTTGAACTATAAGTTACATATCTCTTCACCCTTAGGTAGAACCGTAGTGCTGGACAAGGTCTGTAAGGACTGTCTAATAGTTTTAGCTGATCGGGAATTATCGGCCGACCTCATTCTCATGAAGATGAATGAGTACGATATAATCCTAGGAATGGACTAGTTATCTATCCAATGTGTCACGTTAGATTGTTTTAATAGGAAGGTCACGTTTATCACACCGGATGGACAAAAGTTGTATATTCAAGGTGATAAGGAGAAGATCGTCGACCCATTGATGACTGGAGCTATTAGGCGTCACATGACTGATAAACATCTAGCTCTACTTGCATTTCTTGAAGACGGAAGTGTTTCGGTTTCAACGAAGGAATACATATCGATTATTTTCGAATATGAAGATGTATTTCCAGAGGAGTTACCAGGATTACCCCTCTAGGAGAGATAGAATTCTGCATCGACGTTCAGCCAGGAACGAGGGAGATTTCAATTCCACCTTATCGAATGGCGCCATAAGAACTGAAGGAGCTATATAAACAACTCCAAGAGCTACATCAACTCGGATTTATCTGACAAAGAAAATCGCCATGGAGAGCACATGTATTGTTCGTGAGGAAGAAAGACGGATCGCTAAGGCTATGTATCGACTATTGTCAACTCAACAAAGTCACGATCAAGAACAAATTTCCGTTGCCGAGAATAGACGATCTCTTCAATCAACTTAAAGGAGCAAGGCATTTCTCGAAGATTTGCGTTCGGGATACAACTAACTGCAGATTCGAGAGAAGGACATCGAGAAACCGCGCTCAGTACTCGTTAGAGACACTTCGAATTTCTAGTGATGCCGTTCGGACTGACCAACGCATCTGCAGCGTTCATGGACCTAATGAATAGAGTATTTAGGCCATACCTAGATAAGTTCGTAGTCGTATTCGTAGATAACATTCTGATCTACTCGAAGACGCAAAAGGAGCACGAGGAGTATCTGAGGATAGCTTTGCAGACACTCCGTGAGCATCAATTATACTTTAAGAAGAGAAAATGTAACTTCTGGATGACGGAAGTTCCATTTTTAGGACACATCGTATCGAAACAAAGAATAGCGGTAGATCCAGACAAGATCACGGAGGTAGTTGCATGAGAGCAACCGAAGAATATTTTTGAAATCCGTAGTTTTTTAGGATTAACAGGCTACTATCGACGATTCGTAGAGAATTTTTTTAGGATCGTGACACCAATGACGAGGCTGACAAAAAAAAGAGTCAAATTCGAATGGAGCAAGGAATGCGAAAAGTCTTTCGAAGAACTGAATGAACGACTTACGACCGCACCAATACTCATAATGCCAGAACCAGGAATAGGATACACCATCTACTATGATGCGTCACATAATGGATTTGGAGGCATGCTGATGCAAGGAGGAAAGGTGGTAGCGTATGCGTCACAACAGCTAAAGATTCACGAGAAGAATTATGCGACTCACGATTTGGAGTTAGCAGCAGTTGTCTTTGCACCAAAACTGTAGAGACACTACCTCTATAGAGAGAAGTTCGAGATCTTCACTGACCATAAGAGCCTGAAGTATATATTCACACAAAAGGACCTGAACTTGCGGCAAAGGAGGTGGTTGGAGTTACTGAAGGACTACGACTTCACAATGAGTTACTACCTGAGAAAAATGAACGTTTTAGCGGACGCGCTTATTAGGGAGAATCACGGAGCTAGCATTCGTTAAGATGTTAGAAATGGTAGTGAAGTACGATCTTCAGTTTAGGGAAGGTGCAGATAACGCATATCTAGCACACGTTGTAATAGAACCCATCATTTTCAAGAACATGGTAGAAGCTCAACTACAAGATGACACGCTTCAAGCGATGCAAGAACAAATCCAGGCGAACGAGGTACCACCAGAGTGGACTTTAGGAGCGGGCAATAGAATTTTATTTCAGGGTAGGTTATGTGTACCCAAAAAGGAGGAGCTGAAAAAGGAGATCTTATCGATGGCGTATGAGTCGACATTCTTAATACATCCAGGGAGTACGAAGATGAACAAAAACCTGAAAAGGAAATTCTGGTGGAAAGGGATAAAGAGGGATGTGACACAATGCATTGCAAAGTGCCTCATCTGTCAACAAGTTAAGATTGAACACCAGAAACCGGCTGGACCGTTGAAGCCACTGGAAACTGCAGAGTGGAAGTGGGACTTCATCAATATAGAATTTGTTTGAGGTTTACCGAAAACCCGACAACGCTATGATAGTATTTAGGTGATCATTGATAGACTCACCAAATCAGCACATTTCCTTGCATGTAAGCAAACCGATATGATTGCCACGTTAAGTGCGCTTTATGTCAAGGAAATTGTTGTTTACCATGGGGTATTGTTATCAATTGCTTCAGATCAAGATCCACTTTTCACATCAAAATTTTGGAAAGGATTCCAAAATGCCATGGGAACAAAACTTTAACTTAGCACGGCGTATCACGCTCAGACTGACGGCCAATCAAAAAGGACGATACAAATCGTAGAAGATATACTTCGAGCATGCGCGATGGACTTTCAAGGGAGTTGGAGCGACCAGTTACCCTTCATTTAATTCGCATACAACAATAGCTACCAAGCGAGTATTGGAATGGCACCTTAAGAAGTGTTATATGGGAGGCCTTGTCGAACACCCTTGTGTTGGACAGAGGTAAGCAAGAAGAGCGTCTGAGGACCCAACATTATTCAGGAAACTGCAGAGAAAGTACAACTCATCAAGGAGCAAATCTGGACAGCACAAAGTAGACAGAAGAGCTATGCGGATAATAGGAGAGTCCTAGGCCCGGAATCAAGCGATTTGGGAAGAGAGGGAAGTTATCACCTTGTTATATTGGACCGTTTGAGATACTCGAATGAGTTAGGGAGTTGGCGTATCGGTTAGCATTACCGTCACTGCTTGCAGGAGTACATACTGTTTTTCGTATTTTTATGCTCCGATAGTATCACGCTGACCCATCACATGTCATCAACTGGCAGGATGTGGAACTCAGTGAGGATACTACGTATGAGGTTAAATTGCTTTGTATCTTGGATACGAAAGTTCAAGAACTTCGTAACAAGTCGATTCGGTATGTGAAGGTGCAATGGCAGCATCATAGCCCAGAGGAAGTAACCTAAGAGTTGGAATCGGCAATTCTGGAAAAGTATCCAAAATTATCTTCAGGTATGTAGTTCGAACCTACTGTGTGTTTTTGAATTTCGGGACGAAATTCTTTTGTAGGGGGTGATAGTGTAACACCCTAGGCTTTCTTAGTTTGGGTTAGACCCAGAAGTGGGCTTTGAGCCCATGGGCCCTAAACAGCCCATAAGATAGTTAGGACATGAGTCTAAAAATATTTGGTTAGATAGTGGGGTGAAAACATGGAAACCTTGCCCTTAGGATCCATGCATGCATAAATGAAATGAAAATAATCATTTTTAGAGTTTTAAAGGAGGAATAAATTTAAAAATATATAAAATATTATATATATTATGTGGGGCATCCAAGATGGACCCCACACTACATACAAAAAAAGTGGGCAGCAAGAGGGTGCACCACTTTGGGGGGTTGTTTGAATTTTGTAAAGTCTTTTTAAAACAAAACTCTATCTTTAAAAGTGTTTTGAAAATTATAAACACCTATTTATCTTAGATAAATACTACATTATCCTTTTAAGTTAGATAATTATCTTTAAACTTAGAAAACAAGTATTGAATTACAACCATTAGATCATGATTATCTAAATCTTAGTTGATCCTAACCATCCAAAAAGGTTCCCAATTCCTAAAAATTCTCCGTTTTGAATTATGGACTAAAACCCAGATTTTATCCCTATTTTGTCTCTAATTCGTAGTAGATAATTACAACTGTTGGATTGACTTGATATTTTATCTTAACCATTCAAAATTAGATATATTTTTGAAACAATAAAATCAGCCCCTTGTGTAGAAATCGTTTTCTACATTAAGCTAGCATAATTGTTTTATTTTTCTTAAACTATTTTGGATAATTACAAAGGAGAGAGTTTTAATTTTTTTGAAGTGTGATGGGATAAGGAGAGGGGATTCCGAACTCCATAAATACCCTTCCCCCTTCCTAGTTCGAATTCACATCACAATCTCTCTCTTTCTCTCTCTCTCTCTTAGCTTCTCTCCCATTCTCTCTTTCAAGTTCGAGAAGAGGAAAATCCAAAAATCCTTCAGAATCTTCTTTTCTCTTCTTCTTTCTTTCTTTTCTTTTGTTTCTATTCTTTTCTTAAAGAAATCTACATTAAAGCTTGGAGTTCTAGAAAACCTTTAGAAAGAGCCATTCATAAAGCCTCGAGGATTTTTAAGCGAAAAATGTAGGGAAAACCCCCATCCCAAACTTGTTTTTTTCTAAAAAAAATTTCCTTAAAATCGTTTATGAAAATATGTTTTCAAAAAGTTGTTTTTATAAATTATCATGTTTTCAAAATTGGTTTACTATACAAAAAACTGCATGGTTTTCAAAGGGTTTTCTGCATAAAATTCTATGGTTTTGGGTGTGTGATCATGAGTGTTTGGGTAATAAGAAACTTCAAGTTAAAATGGAAGATGAGAGGTTTAAAAGAAACCTTGGTCTATGTGACGTTGATTAGAAAAGGTCTTAGTGACGTTGTCTCCATAAGAGAGGTGAGTTGTGATAAAAACTATCTAATCGTCAGTTTGTCCTAATGGACCTTATTTTTGTCTTAATTGACGTTATATATGCCCTAGTGGCATCTCCACAAGAGAGGTTTATCTAGATCCGTCAAAAAGTGACAAGAGTTGGCGACCGTAATAGTCATTGGTAGGCTGCCGCAATTGCCCTGACGAACAAGTAGAAACATATATATAAATATATATAAGGAAGGTATTGGTACACATACTATACTCAATCTTAATATTGAAACTGTGTTTGAAAAGTATACTGTTTTTACAAAAGTTCTGCATAAAGATGTTTTTCGTTTTTGAAAAGGATTTGGCCAAAAGCTATAACTAGCACTAGTTTTCTAAAAGATAAGTTTTCTAAAACTAAAGATCTTCTGTTTCGGCATGTATAGATTAGTGGGCAAAGGTTTGTTTTAATTATTTGATTGATTGAAAATCTATGGTGTCAGTTACTTAACCTATGTTTTCGTTGTACCTACTGAGCTTTGCTTACCCTACGTTTTTTCCCCATAGATTTCGGAGAGAACCGGGAAGCTTAGGCGCCAAGGATTGGAGTAGAGTTCGTTGAATAAGAAGACAAGTAGGTTTTATATTCTCATTGTTGGAAAAATAGGGTCTAGATTAAAATTATGCAACGGAAACAAATAACTATTTTTCCTTCAGAGGATCATACGAGGATGCATGAATTAAAATAATAACTTGAAGATTAGGTACATACCATTTAAACGCTCGCATGTAATCCTAGATCTTCCTCCCACGTTCTGGATCAGTTGTCGAAAACCTGAAAAGATACAACATCTGTATTTCAGCCATAGCTCTCTAACGATTGATCTAATTTGCCTATATGATGCATTCTTTTGATAGGAAATTTAATTTCCTACAACTTTGCATAAAATAGTGAATCTCTAATTCTGCTCCGAAGTGCCTCAAAAATCGATTTTAAATTTAGACGGGAATGTACTGCGAATTTTGGGTTTCTAAAATCATAAAGGTCATAACTTGAATTCTAAATCTGGGAGAGAGTTTTAGACACACAAGTTAAGGTGGGCCATCTTATGAACCCTATCTCTATTTGTAGAGAAAGACCCCCTTCCCATATCTTTAGCTCCAAGTTAGGTCCATATGGGCCCCACTTACTTAAGCTTTTGATTTATTACTTTGAGGTCCCTATATCTAATATAGTTCTCAAATAATAAATCTAATTGCAGTTAAGTCAATTAAATAACTTCAATTGAATACTCTCAAGTGAATGAATATTATTCAGAAGCCCTTCACTCACTAATACCTGCAAATAGTCACTCCACTTAATTGATATTCACAATGTTCATCAAGGTAAAATTAACTACTAATGTCAGCACCTTTTTGGGTAATTACATCTTCATCCTTGCCTGCCATATTAGACCATTATAATTATTCTAATAATCCAATAAACATTTTATAGGATCATTACGCAGTCTAGAATAATTAATACTCTTGATTAAGCTCTCAAGGGAATATCATTTCGGTGTGGATTCCTTATTGACACAAAGTAATTCCACTAAGTGACTTCGACCACCCAACCTACCCAGAATATTGGATCACATTTGCATTGTCTGACCTCACTGTTTGGTATATCAAAGTGAGTAGAAACTAACTTGTAGGGTATACTTTGCTCTCAAGATTTAGGACATTTACAATCAACAAGTTTTTTAGAATCTTTCTATGTGCTGATAATAACATAAAATGTATTTTGTCTGACCTGTTCAGTATATTTCAAATACACTAACACACTGACTTAGAGTCACCACTCCAGTGATGGAGACACATCACCCTATAATACATAAGTTTAGTATGTTATAGTCTTATCAGATGAATTGTTCAGATTCATCACTGACTATGAACAATGCAAAAATGTGAGGAACTAGTAAATTACATCTCTCCATATATGAACACTTCATACAAATAATTTACTTTCAACATCATTTTGTGAACAACACTTAATCCATCATATGGATAAAGTAATAATATAATATCATGCTCATTAATAAATATAATTTATCAATGTTATTAATTTAAATTATTTTAGGGCATAGACCCCAACACTCATAGTAAACAATCAGTGATGTTTATATCACATGGGTATTGGGATTTAAGTACTCTTTACTTTCTTTTATTTCAAACAATGGATCAGTTTCTTTCTTTTTCATTACCATTGTCTCAAGAACAAGTTTTTAGTAATTCTATTCTGAATAAAGTATTTTGAGGTAGTTCTTATTAATTGATTTTTTATATTTATTGCTTCGAAAATATATTTCTTATGAGTTTCATTCTGACCCCAAAATCTACACATTCTTTCTTCAAATCTACCTATTATTTTAGTCAAAAGCTGTCATGATACACAAGCTGAAGTTTGTGTACGTTTCTGAATTGAATGACCTAGAATTAGGCTCTGGCTAAAAGATGAAAGTTAGAGGCCTTTGAGTCTAGTTTATAGAGAAATAAACGGGTCCTGAATCCAATTTGAAACGAATCTGATACACCATTTTCTTTGAACTATTGCAAATCAGTCTTTTAAACCCTTTGTTTTCAAAAGTGTATTGGCACTCTTGAAACTCCATGCTTCCTAAACTCTTTTCAACTGATTTGCTTATCTCTCAAACCTTAAATGTTTCTTAAAAGAGTTGTTTTCGTTTCCGTGTTAATCCACCTTAGTGACATATCAAAACCTGGATCGTGGATTCAACTCGAAAAAGGGTTGGGCCATTGGAATCCGGGGTCGGGGCGTAACAGAAATCGTAGTGAGAAAAATCAAGACTTAGAAAAACTTGATCCTCTTTTTTAGGTTCCCACATCTCTAGAGAAGATTCATCCCATGGCAAAGATCTGGTCAAAGCATCCAAACTTGCAAGCAAGTGGAAAGGACGGATGTAACATCCCGGACCTTGGGTGTTCTTACACCTCAGCTGGGCATAAATATCCAAAGCCTAGAATATTAAATAAGCGGATTTTGGAAATACATTTAGGTCCAACTCAATTGGACTTGGTCAGCTCAAGCCTAAATAAAACAAGGTTTGGGTCTTAGCTAGCTAAGTCAAACTAGGCCAACGTCTAATTTAGGGGTTTTAAAACAAAACTTAACATGGTTGGGGCCGACCATAGGCCCATGCAAGTCATTGGGTCTGACTAGGGTTCTAGGGTCTACGTAGCTTAAGCCTTATTGTTTCATAAAATATGCCAGTAGTGAGTCTATAAATTTGCTGGATGCTACACAATATATTGAGTACTCAAAACGAGTAACCCTTCTGGGGTTTTGTTCAAAAACGTATCTACATTATCACAATATTTTTAAAATAATTTTTAGACCGAAAAACATACATAAAATAACACTTTAATTATACCTCATGTAGTAGACAGATTCTGCATGATATTCAGTTAAAAATTTATATTTTGCGCTCCGTATGTCAGAATCTAGTTCTGTCAGAACCCTTTGAAACTATACTCCGAGTCTCACATTTTCATGTTTTGGCCAAAGTCTAGCTCCCAAGGGATAATTCATCCAGAATCCAGGAAAAACCAGCACAAGTAACATCGATTTCATCTTCTAGTATGCAGGCATCAAATTGTAAAATATAAAACCGAAACTTATTCGTCTTCTAAAATCATGAAATTTTTAATTAACGTTCCCTTGATCTCATGAATCCAAAGATATAACCAGAACTAAAATCCCATGAACGAATTATGAATTATATTTAAAATACTAACTGCTGGTTAAGAATCCAGCCTACTGTCCAAAAATCAAAATAGTCTCAAATTAACATAAAAACGTCCCATCTTGTCCAAGTAACCTTTTCAAAATTATTCAAGAATTAAACAACTAAAATCATGTTCATTGAAGACCTACCTAGTCTTCTTCCTCACGAGTATACCGCAACTCGCGTTCCAACGCGTCCCTTTCACTGATCTGTGAAAGATGAAAAGAACGGGATGAGCCAATGCTCAGTAGGGTTCATATTTCATTTAATACAGTACAATATCATCACAAACATATATAAATCATATGTAAACAACAAAACAATAAATCGAATAACATCTACATTACAAATGATTTCAGACCGAACGATTTATTCGATTTCTTGTTTTAAACATTAGGTTTCTCTTTCCATCGTACATCGTACGATCTTCTGCAGGAATCCCTCACTTTGGAGGACATTGTTTGGAATAACCCATCAAACCTGTATCACTTCTTTATATTACTTATTAGAGGAACATTTTCTTCATTGCTTCTCATGGGATTTCACATCATGAAATAAATATCAATGTATATAATATATATATGTATATATGTATATATATTAGTTCATGGAAATCAGCCCTTCATGAACATATATTCAACTTCAAATCAAAAGGAAACAATAAGTTTATACTCAAAAACTACCCGCGTTTCCCCTACCTTTATCACGCGATTTGGTGATGGTTGATCTACTAGTTTCTTCCTCTTCCTCTAAGCTTTAGAACATTAAAGTTTCTTTAAGTTTTTGAAGAAGAAAACACCAAACCAGGCCCTTGCAACTGCTGCCGTTTTTTCTCCTCTTTTTATTTTTATTTTTTTTTCTTCAACTCTCCAAAATGGAGAGATTTGGAGGGATCGGCCCTAGTATAGCCGATCTCTCCCTCTCTCCCTAGATTTTCTCTAACTCTACTAACTTCTTAAAACTCTTCTCATTTTCCTAGTTATCCTCTTTGACCAAAATAGAGATTTAGAATTCAATTTGATAAGGAAGCCCACCCTCACAAGCTTACACGGTTTGGGATTCTTAATTTTGGATGGTGGTGATCACTTGATCACCATCCAAGGGTTCACATTATTTTTACTTCATGAGAAGCCTTAGTATTTCAAGTTTATCCAAATGAGTAGGTTAGCTAATTAGATAACAAAATTTTAGGGAAAGAATAGAGGAGAGATCGACCTCCTCATAGCTTGGCCGACTCCCACAAAATGGGTCTTATTTTTGTGTCAAAATGATTTCCTAAAATTTGTGAGACCCACTAAATTGTTCACAAGTGTCCCTAGATTAAATCCAACGGTTCGGATGATCCCAATCCTTGCTAGATTACCAAAAATAACCTTACCTTTAATTTAGGGTAAGTTTTCTAAGTTTTGTGAAAAAATGGGATTCCTAACAAAACTTAGCATGTGTGGGTCGATCCTTTTATATAGAGAGATCGACCACACTCTCTCTCTTTCATTTATTTATTTTTTTCTAAAACTTTAAGATTTTCTCTACACCTTATTTTCCTAAAATATCTCATTCCTAACTCATCTAGGGTAATCCCCTAGACTTAGTATTTTTATTCCTTTAGGTTGTACACGTTTTTTTTTCTATGGGTGGGGTCCACACGGTTTCTACATACACCATATATACATACGCCCAAGGTATGTACGTCCCCACCCATACGTCCCCTTGCATGCATTTAATTAATTAAACTCCCCATATATATATATACACCATTGCATGCATTAATTAATTTAATTATATAAAACCTCTCATATTTATATATATTCATATATCGTATGCATTATTCACGTAAGAATAATAATAATGCTAATGAAAGTCTAATTTCACCCTACGGTTAATGAATTTAACCGTATGTCAATGTGACTATGGTGAAGGATCACACAATCACCTAATTAAAAATTACTAAGGTGATAAGAGTACAACAAAAATCTCTAA
>MVGT01004169.1:0-36591 GCA_002174775.1 Macleaya cordata
TTTTAATGGTAACCCATGAAGGTACTAGGACTGTAAAAATAGCAAAGCTTCAAATGTTAACTACCCAATTTGAAACCATTCAAATGGATGACAATGAATCTTTTGATGAATTTTGTGCCAAGTTGAATGATATTGTCAATAACTCCTTTGCATTAGGTGAAGTTATTTCTAACTCCAAAATAGTTCGTAAGGTTTTGAGATCTCTTCCTGAGAGATTTAAAGCCAAAGTTACGGCTATTGAGGAGAGTAAAGATATTGGTGATATTCTCCCTGAAGAACGTGCAGGGAATTTGAGAACTTTTGAGGCTAGTTTTTGTTCAACAACAAAATCTAAAGACATTGCTTTTGCAGCCTTGAAAACTACAAAAAAGGAAGAAAGTGATCTCTCTAGTGATGACGAAGTTGCTCATCTCACAAAGAAATTCAAGAAGTTCTTGAAAAATAAAAAGGAGAAATATCAAAGACCAAAGTTTGGTTCTCTTCCAAGTTTGGGCAAAATGACAAAATGAAGAATTTTGACAAGCTATATGTGAGAAGGAAATCGACTGAAACTCAATGCTTCAAATGTCATGGTTTTGGACATATGGCCAATGAATGTTCAAACAAGTTTCCGGCCAAAACTAAGAAAGTAATGAAAGACACGCTTGATGATTCTGATTCTCTCTCTGAATCAAGTTGTTCAAGTGATGAAGATTTAAAGGCCATGAATGCATCTTTATCTCCAAAAGATCATTTTAATGACATACCAGCTGAATCCAATGAATCGTCAAGTAATGATGAGGAGAGTGATGAAGATGTAGATCTAGAAGAATTGTGTGATGAATTATTGAAAAAGAGTGTGGAGCTATCAAAGGAAAACAAAGTCCTAAAAGAGAAGTTGTCACTTCTTACAACTGAAAAAGATAGCTTAACACTCAAAGTTGAGAAAGCCACACACAATGAATTGAAACTTGATGAAGAAGCTGTTGGGCTTCATAACAAGTTGAAAATTCTTGAGCTAGAACATGGAAAAGCCATTGACAAGATTAAATCTCTTGAGTCCTCACTCGCTACATCAAAAAGAAATTTAACTTTGTCTAACAGTATGCTTGAGAAATTTAATGTTGGCTCTAAAAAACTTTCTAACATATTAATTACAGCCAATTATGCAGAAAATAATAGAGGTTTGGGATACAAAGTTTCTTATACTTCCAATCCAACACAAGGAACCAAGGTTGGGAAAACCAAAGAGCATCAAGCCCAAATGATCTCTTCAGTTCAAAAGAACTATCCTGCTCAAGTTGTTCCACCTCAAAAGAACACTCCAAATCATGTTGGTAAGCCTCAAGGCAAGCCTAAAGTTTTTAATGTTACTAATGTGTGTTTTTATTGTGGTTATAAGGGACATTTGTAGAACAAATGCAGATTCTTTTTAGAAGATTGCAAAAAGTCTCATAAGGTCAATCAAGATCTTTTAAAAAGAATCAAGTCTTTGAGTGATAAGGCTCAAGCATTGGCTGGGGAGATTGGAAAGCTTAAGAACAACAAGCAAGGTACATATTTCTTTGGATCAAAATCTTACTCAAAGAAAAAGAAGATAAACAAGGCTAAAAAGGTTGTGTGTGAGACAACCAAACGTACTCATGTAGACTTGAATCAAATGAAGACATTCAAGAAATTCAAGGCCATATGGGTAAGAAAAAGTGATTTGACAAGTCTTGAAACTCTTACTACACATAATACCGGTAAGTCGTCTAAGTATTTATTGGTTAGTGGTAGTAGTCATACCATTATTTGATCGTTGTTGTTCTCACTCCTCCCCTTATTTTGATTGCATATATTGTTGGGGTAGTTGAGTGAGTGTTCTACTAGTTTGCATTTTATTTATTTCTTATGCATTATAGTGTTTGTAGTATGTACTTGTAGATAAGTTCTTATTGCATTTGGACATGACATTCCATCTACTAAGTATCATACTTTACAGCATGTCTATTTATTGTCAAATTTTTTTGTGACATGTGTGTATATTTTTGTGTTTGTAATCTTGTTTCTTTGTCAATACTGAATGAAGTGTATAAACCTTTGTTATTGGAAGAGAAACAAGCTACTACACAAGTGGTGACTATTGATGGTAAACCACATCAAGCAGAATTTTTTTTGTGTACGTTTAAATTTTCACTTTTCTCCTATTTTGCATTGCATATCATTTTTGGGTTGAAAAGTGCATTTTGAAGATTAGTTTACTTTCATAAATTGCATTCAAATACAAGTGTGTTTTAAGTGTTCTTCTTGTTGTTGTTGGCTATCTTTTATAGAATACTTGAACATATGAGAGATTTCACAAATCTAAATTGCTTTACTTTATTTTGATATAGTTTGTGAATCTCTTCTCTAAATCCACATACTCTCTTGACTGATTTATAAATCTTGTGCACATAAGAGTCTCTTGAGTAAGTGTGAATTTATCCTAGTTGAACTATTGGATGGGTTAGAAATAAAGCTCATGATTCATTGATGGACTGAACTAGCTGGTTGGGCTATCTCTCACTAGGATATTATGTTTTGATGAAGTGCTGGAAAAATATTGTTATATCATGTTATGAAACATCACCAAAACAATAAGCTCTCGTAAAAGATTTTGAGCTTAGTGAAACACCAAAAGAGTGAGTTCTCATAAAAAATGTTGAACTCGGTGTCTGAACATCAAAAAGAGTGAGATCCCGTAAAAAGATTGGGAACTCGATGTTCTTTATTCTTCATCTTGACCTCATAATGATCCAATTGGTTTCAATACGGGGACTTTCTTGGTTGTGTCTCCTCGAATAAGAGTCGCTTGCAAGTTTAAGGAAAATATTGGGAACAAGTTGGTGATCTATGTCTCATGCTCTTAAGTTCCTCAAGTTTCATTCAAACTCAAATATGAAGGTCATTAATAGGTAACAAAGTGAGATGGTTCTTTCATGCTGGGTAAGGTTCAGATTTGAAGAAATTGGTAATATAGATAACCTTATCTTATTTTCCTTTTAGGATGGTCTCACATAATGATATTGTTCTCTCAAACACACACAAACACTATAATCAGGATATTGAGTGTTGTGATTTCATGATTGAGAACTAGCTTGGCTATATTTGAAAAAATTTTTCCAATTACATGATTAAGAAATTTTTATTGTGATTGTGTATTATATTATTGATAGCCTTGACAACATAATTTGGACACACCAAAACTTTTCTACTTGCATACATTGATAGCGTAGATTTGTTGAGTGTTAATGCATGTTGAACCGGATTAGTTTTAAGATTCAAATCTTTCTCATGATCTGGTTGAGGGGGAGCTTGCATGTTTTGTTTAATTGCATATATTTGTGCATGCATGCTCATTATTTGCATTAGGCTAATATTTAAAAAATCTAAAAATATACATTTTCTCCATTGGTTTTCGAAACCAGGACAGGTTCACACACTTTGGTTTAATTTCTTATCTTAGCTCTGATACACCTTGTAACTAGCTTTGATAAATTTTATAGTGTGTGACATGTTCTTACTTGCCTTCCACCATACTTTCTTATTATCTATCTAACTATCTACTTGGTTGAAAAATAGTTAGATATTTATTCTTATGGTTGGTTGGCTTGTATTTGTGTTTCTGTACATTGTCTTTCTCAGTTTTTCCTTGTACTTTTGTTGTCTTATATCCTTTATCTATTTGTGAAAAAAAAAGGGGAGAATTGTGTGTTCTTGACTTTGCAAGGAGAGTACTATGTGATAGGAGATTTATCACATAGGGGGAGAGATTCTTGTAGCACTCATCAAGGGGGAGAGTAAACTTATTCAAAATTTATATTCATGACTTCTATGGTACCTTGATGTGTCTTGTGGATATGTGCAGGAAACAAGTAAAGACATCCCATAGAGTTTAATATCTCTATTTATTTAGGGGAGTTGTGTCTTTTATCTCTCATTGAGCTTAAGAATGGATTTTGTCACAAAATTGACAAAAGGGGAGATTGTAAGGTCCATAAGTTCCCTCACCTTGAACCACTACTCGACTCCTCGAGTATATCACCACAAGCTTGATACTTCAAGCTTAACCACCGAAAATCCACCGGAAACAAAACTCAGGTTTTGAGTTAAAATGGGAAGGATTAAAGCATGTACAACAAGCTTGGAAGCTAAAGGATTAGAGTTGAAACTCTCCAAGAACTTGTTGATGAATAGGGTTGAAAGTCTAATTTCACCCTACGGTTAATGAATTTAACCGTATGTCAATGTGACTATGGTGAAGGATCACACAATCACCTAATTAAAAATTACTAAGGTGATAAGAGTACAACAAAAATCTCTAATAGGAGTATTGACTTATTCGATTCTCAATATGCGGAATTAAGAACAAGAATCGAATGTTTCAATCTCACAACAAGTATGAAAAATATGCACAAGAGATTTTGTTAACGAGGAAACCCAAACTGGGAAAAACCCCGGGACCTAGTCCAGCAAAAATTCACTAAGAGTTATTGAAAACTTACAACCCGATTTACCACTCGATGGACACGAATTACGACTCCCTCTACGCTCCAACAGCTACGGTGTACAGTTCTTCCACAAATTCGAACTCCACGAATTTGCCTCTTAGTAAACGTTGATGCGTCTCCAACTTGAACTCCACAAGTCCCGCACCTTGAACCAATACTTGACTCCTCAAGTATATCACCACAAGCTTGAACCTTCAAGCTCAATCACCGGAAATCCACCGGTAACAAAAACAGAGTTTTGGTTTTGAAATGGGAAGGATTTGAACCAATTTCAACAAGCTTGAGAGCTAAAAGATTAGAGTTGAAACTCTTCAAGAACTTGTTGATTAATAGGGTGAATGGTTGATTGAATACTGAAGATTCAACCCCTATTTATAGTGAAGATGTCCAGCTCAATCCTAGACTAAATTATTAGTTCTAGGTCTAATGGTAGACACCATTATTGGGGATGAGAGAATAATCTATTGAGCCTCTCATTCCACTTAGAGATGTTTCCCACGCTCAATTATCTCCCTAAAACAAGGCTTAGAGGGAGATGAGCAATAATGTGCTAGAAAGTTACTTTACAGCTCAGAAAATCGTACTCAGAAAAACGAATCTGGGCGTCGGTTTCGAAATCAAGCCTGTCGGTTTCGAAACCAACATGTGGTTTCGAAACTGACTGATTTGGTTTCGAAACCAACAAGCTCCTGTGATGGTTATTGCCTTTTGGTTTCGAAACCAACATGTTTGATTTCGAAACCAAACTTCATCTGAAGATAGATGTGGCTTTGGTTTCGAAACCAAACTGTTTGGTTTCGAAACCAAAATTCATCTGAAGACAGATGAGTTTTGGTTTCGAAACCAACAGTTTTGGTTTCGAAACCAAACTTCATCTGTCATCAGATAAAGTTTGGTTTCGAAATCAAACTAAGGTTGATTTCGAAACAGACTTTTCCCTATATAAAATAATACCATCAATGCAGTTGGTTTCGAAACCAAACTTCTTGGTTTCGAAACCAACACTGTCCAGATTAAAAATTTATCTTTTAAAACACATTTTATCAAGAGTAAACAGTGTGGGAAACACTCTTAGCAATCTAACCACCTATGGTACTTAGTGTTCTAAGTCACTTACCATCCTAGGATGTCTTCCGGTGGTGAGTTGAGTTCTTCGGAGTCTTTGTAGATTTCTTCTCTTTCAACCGAAGTGAACCGAGACTCACTAGACTCTAACTCAAGTTACATTGACCATCTTGAGTTTACCTTTGACACGATATTCGACAAACATAAAAACATGGACCTTTCAAGGGTGAATGGTTGAATAAACATTGATGGTTCAATCCCTATTTATAATGGTGAATTCTAGACATAGATCTGAAATGCACTAAATGTGATGAGTGCATCTGTATCTAGAACACACCATTAGTAATGAGTGATGTTCTTAGATCTAATCTATGACACCCTCACCCACTTAGAGGTGTTCCCCATGCTCCAATAATTCCCCTAAGACATGCTCTAGTGGAGTATAAGAGAAAAAGGAACAAAACAGCTCATAAAGTGACCAATAATTCGTAAATCTGATTGACGATTTCGATACCATAAAACTGGTATCGAAACTGAAAGTAATCTGACATTTTTTAGAATTCAGCATTTACTCACGGTTTCGATACAACTGCCACGCTTTTGATACCATTTGCCACGCTTTCGAAACCAAAACTCAACTGATGTTTTTTCAACATTTGGTATCGAAAGCGTTTGACACAGTTTCAAAACCGCAGCCACACTTTCTAAATCGTTTGCCATGCTTTCGAAACCAAAACTCAACTGATGTCTTTTTTCAGCTTTGGTTTTGAAATTTTTTAAAAACAGAATTTGATCACAGTATAAAATGGCCACGGTTTCCCTTAAAAGCATAGTTTTCTAACAGCATTCTTTCAAACACTATTTTTAAGGGGTTTTGACATCTTTTGCCATTCCGTACTTCCTCATATGATCTAATATGAACTAACCACCTATGGTATTGAGTTTCTAAGTCACTTACCATCCTAAGATGAGTTCCGGTGGTGAGTTGAGCTNATCTAATATGAACTAACCACCTATGGTATTGAGTTTCTAAGTCACTTACCATCCTAAGATGAGTTCCGGTGGTGAGTTGAGCTTCTTGGAGTCTTTTCTTCGTAACGAACCGAACGACCCACTAACTCTAACTCAAGTTACATTGACCTTCTTGAGTTTACCTTTGACACGAAATTCGACAAACATGACATAAGTGAACTCATGGACTTAACAATCTCCCCCTTTGTCATTTTCGTGACAAAGCCATACATAAGAAAATAGTATAAAGAACCTTTTCCATTATAACTAGTATTTTCTTACATATGACTCAAGAGAACTTAAAACACGGCTTGTATAAAACACCATGTTTCCTGCAAATGCTCACAAAATAAGTCAAAGAATATTATAAAACACTAAGTATATACCTTGAAGAATGTTTAGAGCATTTAGTGAGAGTAGAGATAATATCTCTCCCCCTTTGTCAAAGCTTCTCCCATCTTAAGATATCTTCCAATGGTAGTAAATTGAGCTTTGCACAAGTCTTTTCTCCTTCACTATAAGTCTTCATCAATTAGAAATGTAGAGACAACTTGCTATCTCTCCTTCACTTATGGACCTTACAATCTCCCCCTTTGTCAATTTCGTGACAAAATCCATTCTTAAGCTTAATGAGAGATAAAAGACAAGAGAGTTAGCAAGTTGTCTCTACATTTCTAATCAATGAAGACTTATAATGAAGGAGAGAAGGCTTCTGCAAAGCTTAATTCACTACCATTGGAAGATATCTTAGGATGGAAGAAGCTTTGACAAAGGGGGAGAGATATTATCTCTACTCTCATTAAATGCTCTAAACATTCTTCAAGGTATGTACTTAGTGTTTTATAATATTCCTTGACTTATTTTGTGAGCATTTGCAGGAAATATGGTGTTTTATACAATCAGTGTTTTAAGTTCTATTGAGTCATGTGTAAGAAAATACTAGTTGTAATAGAAAAGGTTCTTTATACTATTTTCTTATGTATTGCTTTGTCACGAAAATGACAAAGGGGGAGATTGTTAAGTCCATGAGTTCACTCATGTCATGTTTGTCGAATTTCGTATTAAAGGTAAACTCAAGAAGGTCAATGTAACTTGAGTTAGAGTTAGTGAGTCGTTCGGTTCGTTGTGAAGAAAAGATTCCAAGAAGCTCAACTCACCACCGGAACTCATCTTAGGATGGTAAGTGACTTAGAAACTCAATACCATAGGTAGTTAGTTTATATTAGATCATATGAGGAAGTACGGAATGGCAAAAGATGTCAAAACCCCTTAAAAATAGTGTTTGAAAGAATGCTGTGAGAAAACTACGCTTTTAAGGGAAACCGTGGCCGTTTTATACTGTGATCAAATTCAGTTTTGAAACCATTTCAAAACCAAAGCTGAAAAAAGACATCAATTGAGTTTTGGTTTCGAAAGCGGGGCAAACGGTTTCAAAAGTGTGGCTGCGGTTTCGAAACTGTGTCAAACGCTTTCGATACCAAATGCTGAAAAAACATCAGTTGAGTTTTGGTTTCGAAAGCGTGGCAGTGGTATCGAAACCGTGACTAAATGCTGAATGCTGAAAAATGTCAGATTACTTTCGGTTTCGATACTAGTTTTATGGTATCGAAACTGTCGCTCAGATTTGCGAATTATTGGTCACTTTATGAGTTGTTTTGTTCCTTTTTCTCTTATACTCCACTAAAACATGTCTTAGGAGAATTATTGGAGTGTGGGCAACACCTCTAAGTGGGTGAGGGTGTCATAGATTAGATCTAAAAACATCACTCATTACTAATGGTGTGTTCTAGATCTAGATCCAGAGATGCACTCATCACACTTAGTGCATTTCAGATCTATGTCTAGAATTCACCATTATAAATAGGGATTGAACCATCAATGTTTATTCAACCATTCACCCTATTCATCAACAAGTTCTTGGAGAGTTTCAACTCTAATCCTTTAGCTTCCAAGCTTGTTGTACATAGTTTAATACTTCCCATTTTAACTCAAAACCTGAGTTTTGTTGCCGGTGGATTTCCGGTGGTTGAGCTTGAAGTATCAAGCTTGTGGTGATATACTCAAGGAGTCGAGTAGTGGTTCAAGGTGCGGGACTTGTGGAGTTCAAGTTGAAGACGCATCAAATTTGCAGGAGGCGATGGTTCGTGGATTTGAATTGTATGCGCAACTCGTTCACGTTGGCTTGGTGTACTCCAAGTTGTATGCGTGAGAATTGATAATGAACTAAGAGGCAAATTCGTGGAGTTCGAATTTGTGGAAAAACTGTACACCGTAGCTGTTGGAGCGTAGAGGGAGTCGTAATTCGTGTCCATCGAGTGGTAAATCAGGTTGCAAGTTTTCAATAACTCTTAGTGGATTTTTATTGGACTAGGTCCCGGGGTTTTTCCCAATTTGGGTTTTCCTCGTTAACAAAATCTCTTGTGCATATTTTCATTCTTGTTGTGAGATTGAAATATTCGATTATTGTTCTTAATTCCGCATATTAAGTATCGAATAAGTCAATACTCTAGTTAGAGATTTTTGTTTTACTCTTATCACCTTAGTACTTTTTAATTAGGTGATAGTGTAATCCTTAACCATAGTCACATTGACATACGGTTAAATCTATTAACCGTAGGGCATTTAGAATTTCATAAGTACACCCAAGGTCCGGGATGTTACATAGCATATTCAGGCATTACAGCATGTTTCAAAATTAAGCACACAAGCATGTAATGATTTCAGAGATACAAAGCAAACAAATCAGAAAAGTTTCTAAAACTTAGAGGACTTACTACTTTCAAGCTTAGTTAATTTAATTCTAAGCTCTGATACAATCTATGACCTAGTGTAAGAGACTTGGTGGATACCCAACTCACAAGCAAAGGTAATCTGAACTTGCGCTCTGATACCAAACTATATGCAGGTATCAGGAAAACTTAGTAGGTTCTTTACACACAGCCTCAGTTATCCGAAATTAACGGTAAAACAATATCTACATTTCATCGTTGATTTTTAACAAATTTTCGACGGGGTTATAGATATAAGAATGAGCTGAATTTTTACAAGGATGTTATCATAACCATAGAAATCATCATAACCAAAAACTAATCTATTCTAAAACCTTTAACCCTATTAAAAGTTAGCATCAAATCAACGATAAATAAAATATCCTTTTTATCATTGATTTTCAACTAATTCTTGATTGGGTTAGAGATTTTAGAACATATCGATTTTGTGTGAAGATTAAAAAAATCTAAAAGTAAAAATAATGTCCATCAGTAATTAGTCCAAAACTAAAAGTAAAAATAATGTCCCTCTAACCTTATCAATAATTAGTCCAAAACTAAAAGTAAAAATAATGTCCCTTTCGTCATTAATGTTTAACCAATTCTGGGGTTAAAGATTAAAAAAATCTGAATAATAACAATATTCTTATTTAGTGTTATGTATATTGAAAAATATGAGAATTAATACAGATATTAGAAAAGATAAAATTCCTGTATTCAACGTGAATTAAACAGGTGATTGCTAACAAAGCTTCATATTAGGCCCCTGCAGTATAAATTCCTGGTTCCGTCCCTGATTGTAATGGTCGAACAAAAAAGGTTGTTTAGTGGCTTTTTAGTCAGGCGAGTTTGACTGCTACTCCATAGTTAAAGTGGCCAACTCAAATCCATTGCATTGCAGCTGAGTTATAACCTTAGTAACCGAAACCTTGGTATAGGGGTGACGCTCCCGCTCTGAAACCTCGCGCTCCCGCTCCGAACTACGCTCCGACGCTCCCGCTCCGAAGGTATTTTAGAACTAAGAACATTTTTTAATCGACCGCTCCGACGCTCCCGCTCCCACTTTCGTTCCCACTCCGACCCGCGCTCTGGTTACTTAGGTTATAACCATAGCTGTCTTTGGTTATGTATTGAGAGTTTTGCTAGAATAACACCAGAATTTGACACCAGAATATTACACATCTGCTTTTTAAAAGTGGTATGAGGGGCTGAAATGAAATTAATGTTTTTTCAGCAACTGTTATGATTGGTTTCCAATAAATAAAATAAGCAGATGTAATCTTTGGTATCAAAATCTGGTGTCACTGTAGTCAAGTCCATGTATTGATGGGTCATTTGATCCTTTCTCGACAATGAAGATATAACCAGTTGACTCATCCAACCATTGGATGTAATTATGGAATCCTAGTGACGAACCACAAATAATCTTTTACCTACATACCTGCCTCTTTTCATTTTTTTCATTTTTGTGAAGATATTCATTGTAGTTTGTGAAAAGGAGAATCAACATTCCAAATTGACCACACCCCAATTGATGGCAGCAAAATATGCCCAGGCAAATATGATATAGCGGATATCCAACTACTAACTGCATATAACGAGTAACGATATATAGCAACGACGAACAACATCAAAGCAGAACCTCACGCGAGTTATCTACAGATCAATCGTACATCATAGTAAATGCAACGAGGGTAATCAAATTTACTAGAATAACAGCCAACAATTTGTTTGCACAGAGCGGTGATCGCCATTGACTGACTCAAGATTACATGCACATAGAGGTAACAAAATACATACTAGAGCAACTTGTAACTCCCAACCCAAAATGATGCTTCGCCTCATCTGGGTTTAGCCTGCTAAGGGGGAGTGAGATAGAACAAAGAAAGAATCTAATTTTAATCTCATATTATACTTACTGCTAATACCGTAAGATCTTACACTTCGACACCACTTGATGGTGTTGTGTTGTTATTGCCGTAACTATTATTATGGTTGTTGCTGCAACCACAAAGAGCTTTTATGGGTAGAGATATCTTTCTCACAAACACTTCCTCCCTTCGGGGGCGGTTTGCATACAGTATCCAGAGGAGAAGGCACAGCATGATTCCTACTGAGATGAGCACCAAACCTGCATTCACCATCTTAAGGTAACGCTCCAAAGGAGGGCAGTACTCCGAGGTGATGTTCCTGAATGTATCCCGGACGAAATTACAGTCCTGGAGACTGAGTAAAGGTGGAGTATAGTAATCAAGGGCATAACTCACATTCACAGCCGCTACCAATTGTTTGTACACAATCGGTGTTATCCTCCCTACGCTGTTGCATAAACCAGACGCAGACGCAGACACTGTGCAAGTGTAGTTCTGCCACACCTAAAGTAATTTACAAGAAACAGAAGAAACAGTTGGTCAAAATCATCTTGTTAAGAATAAAATATACAAATAATAGAAGACAGATTTAAATTGGAAAAAAAAAAAAAGAACAACTGAGAACTTAAGTTTGTGACCAAAATCATCTTAAATGCGTGAAACACATTTAAGAGTAGTAGTAGTATCCTATACAGTACTGTAACTGTGAAACACAAGATTTGAATCATTCTGATGCATCCTATACATTTATTTTTTTATTACAAGTCAGTACAACTTAAACCCCCAAATTTTGATTTTGGAATCCATCAGCCAGCATATAAGGTGACTGGCTCATATGCTGACTGGATTATAAGGTGACTGGCTCATAGACTGTGAGTCATTTGTTATGTAAAATGATCCTAGTTGGCTACTACTATTTTTACGGGATTTTTCAAAATCATGGGATATCAGTCAAGTTGCAGGTGTCAATTAGTCCATTCTTTCTAGTGGATGCAGTTCATCTACAATATATGTATTTCAATGTTAGTCAGCGGTTCCTCAATCTTTCACTTTCTAAGAGAGTTTTCACGATACTCAAAAGCTTGAGAGATGCCTCTAGGATCGATACTGAAAAGCTTCAAAAGGAATCATGTTAAGTAAGAAATGTTGCACCAGGAACGTACCAAAGAAGCATTGGAAAAGGACACCTCTTGAGGTGCACATGGGCGATCATGCAGCTGGAAATCAAAAGGGGTACAAAGAGGTGGCATCAAAGGCCCAGACTGATTGTAGTAAGCTAAAGTGGCCTGAGGAGGTGGATCCCAGTTCGCAAAGGACCATATCGCAGTATTGACAACATTCACGAGCTGACTGATGACTACCTTACTTTGGATAAGGGTCTTGTTTGTGGTCCTTTGATCGACACATGGGAGTATGTTGCTTAGAGCTGTTTCAGCATGGGGATTCTCTACCCATTCACCCATGGCCACACAGGTGTCTGTAATAGCACTGCAAAATAACAAACTTGTTCGTGGTTAGTCAGCTTCTTTATTCATGTCACCTAGGTACTTCAGTATGGATGCTTCATTCCATGTTGGATGGTTTAATAGGGTGTCATATGGAAAGAGGAATACGCTTCAGTTTTTTGGAGTAAAACTCTGTGTATCATGGTTCACAAATGCATTTTTTTTGTGCACAGAACGGAAGACCTCAATATACAGATACCCATCGACACCCCCAAAGTTTTCTTTCTCGGCAAATTTTTTAAAGCATCAACCTATTTAAATAAAAATCGGTGGATACCAATCCATCCAGTGCCCTATCCCGATGTGGATCACCATGAGTCAGAGGTTGGAAAAACACCAAATTAAAGGATGCAATATTGATGTATTTCAGCAAACAAAGAGTAATGACCTACAGTACAACTATTTAACAAAACTTGGGCACTCACATGAGTGCAATTTCGTAGACCCACCACCATTTAGACCCACTTGGGAGTTCAACTACCTAAGTGGGTCTAAACTGTGGTGGGTGTACAGAATCCCATTTGCGCTCACATGCCTTGAGACCAACCTGATATACTACATTGAAAAAATAAAATAATAAAATACAATGCCATTCGTCCATTGACACTGGGCCAGAGGTGAACAACAGTACATATAAAGTGAAAAGATGATCTGCTCTCTCCTTAATAGGACTAGGAAAAGGGAACTCAAAAGATTAGCACATAGTACATGGGACAGAAACTTCCAAACCCACTGCTAAAAAATTTCCTGATCAATAAACTAATATTTTTGCAACAAAAGCGGAAGTATTCCGATCTAAAGAACAAATCTGGAAGTACTTCACCGTCGAGCCACCAAAAATCATGGTCAGATTTATCTAAATTCAAAGAATTCCCTTTTTATGGAACTGTAATTAAGGATTTTGACTAAGTAACATTGGTACGGGAACGGGTGTGGGTGTCGTATTCCGCGACCTAAAAAAACCCAAAACGGGGATACGGTAGTGTATATATATTAGATAAATATTTTCTCTTAATATCAAGATAAGTGGACCACCAATTGGAGGAAAAATCAAACAGGTCCCAAGTAAAAGTAGAGAGTTAAGCTTTAAAAGGTTGGTTTGAATTAGACTTAGAATTGGTCCTTTATAAAGTGGGCTTAGCTTATAATAGGTTGGTTGTTTTAAAGGGTTAAACTTGGGTATTTAAGAAGTCGGCCTTTATAAAGTGGGCTTAGCTTATAATACGTTGGTTGTTTTAAAAGGTTAAACACTTAAACTCGGGTATTTAAGAAGTGGCCCAGCTTAAATTAGGTTGGTTGGGTTAAAGGGGTTAGATTAGGGTTAAGTATTATATCTATTATCTACATCGTATGATAGCTGAGCTCCCAAAATGAAAAAACCCTAAATAGCAAAGGTCCGACAATACAAGAAAGAGGCGGTGGTGTATGTAGGAGAGATGGTTGCGATGTCTGAAAACGTTGATAATTATCCTCTTCTCCTCTTCTTCTTCTTCTTCAATTCCTGGAAATCAGATCTGGTTCAGTCTTCTCCTCTTCTTCTTCTTCTTCATTTCTTCTTCTTCTTCGATCTGGGTTTTTGACAGTTATTTTTGAAAAAAAAAAACATAAAAGAAGGAAGAATCCAAAGTCGTGTCTGCTCGTGTCTGACACGCATACCAGTGTCGACACGTGTCGCCGTGTCGTTGTTACTTAGGATTTTGATAATAAATGGCATCAATATACAGTAAAAATATACCTCCCCCATAAGTTTGTGAAAATAATAAGGAAAATTGATATCCTACAGAGGTTTTAAGTTAGGGATGGGATTATTTTAAGTCCGTCACTTACTTGTTTAGTATGACAAAAACTCCAAAAAGAATGAATGTAACAGCTACAAGTAGCCACCCGCTCCAGATAAATCTGTAACAACATGATGGAAGCATCACGCATAGATAAACTAACCCAGCAATCAATCAAGCATTTTATCAAACAGTGAAAATGCCCAACCAAAAGCAATGGAGAATTACATGTAAATTGCATGTTGGTGCCCAAGCATTGAAAGCACTGCAGGAAACCATCAGTCACTTGGTGATAAAATGAGGAAGTAAAATTGCAAACAGAATCAGGCTGTGGTACTGAATTGTAAAATTGCATGAGAATATGCAGACACGTACAAAGACCAAGAAGAGCTAGGAGAAGCATAAGTGCCGCCATTGTGATCAATGATGACCGCCTGCAGTAAAATGTCACACAATTAGCATTGGTAGTGATTAAGAGTTACAACATTACAAAACAAAGAGTATGAACTCATACACAACACTGAAAACTTTTCTTATTCTGCCAGAATTTTCCTTCGACTTCTCTGTCAGTGTATCTGCAGCAGTATTTAGATCCACATTTAACTTGTCAATCTCATCCTTGACGTTTGATGGAAGGAAAAGCTGGTCCACACTTATGGTCTTGGCAAGTGACAGATATTCTGTGACATTTTTAAGAGTCTGCACAACATACTCTGACTGATTCACAACATACTTCAAAGTATGTAACACCTCGCCATGAAATTCATTTTGGCCCACAGATAGAAGAATACATCCAATCCTGGTGAAAAGAAAGTCAGAAGGTGAGAGAAACACTATGTAATCAGGAGGTAAACTGCACCCAGAATAACTTGAAATTTTAGTGTACAAAAGCTGCATCAATCATAAGTCAGAGTCCAACTACCAATGAGTTATAAGTAAAAATTCATATCTTCCACAAACAGTTGCTAATAAATTGTGAACTGAATGGCCTGACATTGTGTAAAGATAAAGAGCAATCAGTACCAATGCCACAAACAACTGTCAGCGATCAGTTTTATCTGACCTATTCCTGACATTCTGCAAAATGGATTAATGCCATGTTGTTTGCCCCAAATGTGCTGTGATATCTCAAATAAAAGTGAGTAAACTGAGCTCTTCAAACAACTCCAGGATACTTACATTATAAATTAGTAAATTACTTTATTTACTTTATGTCCAAAATACTTTATGTCCTTCAGATACAACTCCAGTTTTATCTGAAGGATACGTTAAGAAATTTGGCAGATCTAATACTAAAAAATATTTAGTATTAGAAAAATGTCATATTCCTTTAGGAAAATGTTATGGTAACAATTTCTGAATGAATTTTCACTTCCTTCCTTACTACGTAGTATAAGAAAATGAAAGTATCAAACTGCACCAAACGAGTCTTGCACTCGGCTGAAGATAAGTAGGGCAAGGAGAATGCAGTAAATGGGTAAGGAAGTTAGTCGCATTTAAAGGTTTGTCACAATCTTGGAATAGTGCTTATGATTCCTTTATGTCCAAAATACTAACCACATCTTTTCCTTTCAAACCCCACACCAACTCCAATAACATTTTGTCTCATGTATACAAGGAGACAATCATTTTAACATTTTTGACCTTGTCCAACATATGAAAAGTCCTAAAACACATTTTTGACCTTGACAGCACTGTCACCCTTTATTTTACTGATTTTTTAGAAAAATGACTAAAAATTATCTAGTGTGCTTCATCCTCCATACTAGTTTTTAAAATTGTGGATAAAAATTGTAATTGTCTGATAGCCTTCCCTCTTACAGATCTGTTTCATTTTCAATTATTAGATAACTTGATGTATTAAAATGTTTACAAGCAAAAGCAACATATTTCAGTATTCCACATTACGTGAGATCGACTAGGACCTGAAGAACACATGGGACCATAACCCATAGAAGTTCATCACACAGTAGGATTTCTTTTTGGGTTTATGATTTAATTATTTTTTTCTAGATTTTTAATTTTAGTAGTTTATCATTGAAAATCAATCCTCCAATTACAATTTGAGTTACATTAGTACTTACTATTTGTAGCAAGTTTCGATACTTTACGTGAATCCAGCCCACTTCTTTTTTACGTAGGTAACTGTTAAAAGAATCAAGAGAAATGATGGAAGACCGCTACAATCTAGATAAAAATGTGAAATGGCTAGATTGGTGGGGAGTAGAAGATTCCTACAACTGGAATCAAAAAGCTTTGAGATCAATCATCATGGTAACGGTGGGGTAAAGATCACGGAACAGGTTAGGGGGAAGCCCTCATCTTTTCTCTTCTCTGCTGATGGGGTTCAATGGCTATGCTCTTTCCTTACCATGGAAAGTAGAAGCATCTGGAGAGCTAGAGTAATCGACAAACACAGGGAGCATGCACTGGTGTTAGTACGAGAGAGACTAAAAAATAATAAAGGGGAGTTTATCAAAATCACTAAATTTGGGGGCAAAAAGGAACTGATTTGTATCCCATCGGAGAAGAACGGCATAGGCTGGAAATGGCTTGCGGAATTATTGGAGTCCATGACGGTCCCGGTGACTCCGGTTGGAAACATAGGGCAGGAGCACCAAGTTCCGAACTCAGCACAGAAAGAGCAACCTGGGTCCTGCCATTTCGGGGAAGACCACAGGACCCTATGCACGTCATACGAAGGGGGTAAACAGAGTTTCGGCAAATGGTCTTTGGCTGTTGTGGTGTTCTTATATCCGGCGCCGAGGGACTGGCAAGATATGTTGGCAGAGTTCGTTACCTCTTACACCCCTGCGCGAGAGGTCCGTATTATTCCGGTGAACATAGGCACAGGGATCTTTTTTGCGAAATCTGAAGAGGAGATGGGGAAAATACTTAAAACCAAATCCATTACTTCTAGGGTAATCCTTTTGAATTGACCAAGTGGTGGCCAGCAATGAATATTCGGAAAACATGGCCATCACCAGGCTCGTCTGTCTGGTCTGCTATACATGGCCTCCCTCTTCATCTTTGGACTCAACGCTCTTTCACCTCTTTGGCAGAGAGTTGTGGTCATTTGATAGGCATTCACAAAAATACGCTGTTTCTTTTCTACTGCTATTATTAAAATCAGACTTGAGGGTTTTCATATCCCCAGAAGGATCCTTGTGGACGACGAGGGTACTGATTTTTTTGTGGAACTCGAGATCCTTGAGGATCTTAAAGGCAGTCTCTCCGAGGAGCCGGAGTACCACTGGTTAACTTCCGGTGAATGGAAATCCTATGCAGAGGCAGTCAATACAGGTGATGTTTTGGTGGGGGTTGCCGATGGCGTGGCAGGGGGTGCTTTCTTTAGTGCAAAGGCAGACGCAATTGACAGGGTTTTGCAGGTTAATGTTGGTACAAAATGGGTCTATGATGCCAACGTCTCCCAGACACAAAGCGGGCAGTCCAGAGTGGGCCCCCCGATGAGCAATTCTGATAATTCCAATCCTACGTGTCAACCCCTGTTTCGTTCTCGGGCAGTTTGGGTGCCTAAACCGGTTGCCCAAGGGGTCACCCAATCGAAAGGTGGGGTGCCTACTCCCCACTCTAATCCTAGGTCAACGGCTCCATTTCCGGATGCCCCAGTAAATAAAACCGGTCCTAGCCCATACCCTGGGCCCTACCTTTCGACATCTGGTGATGCAAGCCCATCTCTCACTAAACAGAACGGCATTATTATTAGAGAAGCTAGGCCCACTATTGTGGCTGATCTAACTTCGGTGGTGGCCCAAATCTGCCCCTCGCAACGCCTTGACCCACACGAGATGAATATTGGTACGGGCAAGGCAATTTCAGAAGAATGATCGTCCCCTCCATTTACTTTTGTTGTTTCTTTAAGGGGGAGGACAACTATTAACAGGTGCTTCATGTGCAAAAGGTGTGGGGAATCGGCTTATCATCTTCTCTTTAGCTGCCCGATGGCAAATGAGATTTGGGCCTACTTTTTTCAACAAGCGAATACTCTATGGAGCTTTCCTGGGACGATACAAGAATGTTTCACTTCCTGGAGTTGCCCATTGAAAGCCCACGAGGCAAATTGATCTGGGGAAACTCTCTTTTTTGCGGTGACTTGGGGAATTTGGAAGGAAAGGAATAGACGAGCGTTTGAGGACGAAGAAAAAGGAGTCGATGTGATCATATTGGATATCAAAGCTTTTGTCTTCCAATGGGTGAAATTGGACAAACTTTTTAGTACCACTAGTTTCCAAGAGTTCGTATTTTTTTGGGCTTCCCTTCTCCGGTAATAGGAGGTTTAATAGTCGAAGGAGTTAAACCCTTCTTTTTTGAATCCTCGGTTAAGGATTTTTTTGGGTATATATGGGTTTAGTCTTGTATTCTTTTCGCCCATTAGGGCTCTATTAATAAAGTTTTGCCATTATCAAAAAAAATAGTGAAAATGAGTAAAGGTAGTTTAGAAATATAAGGCATATTTACTAGAAGTAGCAATAATGGACATCGAAAATATCTAACCTAGACCTTTCTAACAGATCCATTTCGACCAAAAAAATGAATCTACATATCCAAAGTTACAAGTCTTGAGAAATATTAAAGATCTAATGGTTTCGCAAATTTGTTTGAAAATATACGCAAAATTTAAAAAGGAAGGCCTCAATGAACAACCTCAACCATAAGGAAGGTTGCTTCCCTTTCTATTATAGTACAGATTATTATATTAGTCTGATGATTTAAAAAAGCTTCTTTTCTTTTTGTGTGAAATCCAAAACTTAAATAGTGATTTTCCAAACTGGTAGTGATTTCATGATCTTCTTCCTAAGAGTGACTTCTAAAAACTCTAGAATGATTTTAGGCAATTTTCTTCTTTATTCTGTCCACATTCACCCTTCCCCCACTACCCTGACCCTAGTGAACCTTAATCCTTCAAATATGAATTGCTTTCTAACTTTATCTACACCATATTAAAATCTAGTTTCTCATATATCCTAGTTCCCTCTTTCCTTTGATAACATGTTTACTATAATTTCCTTTTATTTTTTAATATTAAAAAACAGTCTGAAATAAATATAACTAAAAATCTAAAATACAGTACCACAGTAAACAAATAAGAAACTTTTTTTATCTTTCTTAAGGCAACATGTCAAACACCAACTATATGTGTCAAGCACCTAAGTATGTCTTCCAAAGATTAAGCAACTTAGTGGAGATGTGTTCGCTTCCCCACATGGGGACGAAGGTTCTTGAGTAACATACTAAACATCAAATACAAATAACAACTTTCACTTAACCGCAAGGAGTTCTAATAAGACAATATGGACCTGTAGAGAACAATGTTGTTAAAATCTTAGGTATTAGTGCATGCCAAGATAAGGTATACAGTTCTTCTACTTGTAAGTACTTTTTTTTTTGAAGACTTTCTACTTGTAAGTACTATCTACATATTTATGGTAAAAGTGCTAACAAGCATAAAAATTCATTGCATTCATAAGTCATGAATTATATTTGGAAGTTGACACTTGCTAGTTGACCTCATTTCTTCTTTATTCCATTCAACTATAAAAGTTTTAAAAAAAAAGAGCGAGAGGGGGTGGGGTGTGGAGTAAGAACAATACCAAAGAACCCTAGAGAACTAATCTATTTGTATGAGAGTTTTGGAGTTTAGAGTATTACGCTGCAGCACATGTGAGGATAAGTAGCAAAATAAGACAAATCCGATGCGGACTGTTGAAGCATTTGTCTTTCATGCTAATTTTCCATCTACAGCAATGATGTACCACTAGAGCCAAGCCAAAAGAAACAAACCAAAGAGCCGCAAGAATGAATCCAGCAAAACCTGTAAATCCAACAGACTGAAAATATAATAGTCAAGATACAAGAAATATCCTTGAAGATTTTTATTTCCATTTTAGTTCATATCCAAGCAAGTGTTTTTTTAATTTTTACTAATAAAGAACAGTAATAGAATATTAATTATGCATGTTTCAACCTCCAAATGAACCATGTAATTTAGAACATTTCAATGGTAAATCCCAGTTCAAATAACACGAAAAAGAGTCTAGATTTACTAGACAGTTATTCAATTTCCTGCTACACTGAAACAGCTTTCTTTGAGGCAACGTTGCATTTCGCATTGAACTGTTCAAACATAATTTTATCACTTATCTGATATTATAACATGTCTTTCACATGTTAGGAAGATTTTAATTACTTTAACAAGCACCACTTAGTACTACATAAACATTTAATTTCCTGTCGTTCAGTGTTAATTGCTAAATAAAGCGTTTAATAACTGAGGAACAAGGGTGAATTCATCTATGTTCTCTGAATCCATTTCAAGCAGTAGCAACCTGCCCAAGCAAATGAACCCCTCCTCTGCTTATCAATCTTCCACCTGAATCTGATTTAGGTGGGTACTAGCATAAGTGATAGGTTTGGCATGGCGATGAAGTAAAGATGATTTTATGAAAGCTATAAAGAAGCTTCATTCAAGCTAAAAGAAATCAACTCAATTTGAGCCTCGGCGCCAAGAGCAGAAAGAACAGAGCAGACCCTTGAAAAGAAGTAATAGAAACCACCATGATGATTCATATTGAATTGCTCCCTTGCTAATGAAGGCAATTGTCAAATTAGAACATTAAGACAAAGAATCTAAATTCTTAACATCACCAGGGACACGGAGTTATTGAGATGAACGCACCTTTTAACTTAAGAGGAGCACTTCATATTTGTCCATGATTCAATACTACCATATGGAGAAGTCATTTTCTTCTCATCTAATTGTCAAAGGAATTCTCAAAATGACGCCAAAATTTCTTCTTGTGTTAGCACTATTATTATCTAGCTTAATAAAAAAAATAAAAAAAATAAAAAAAACTAATACCACATAGCACAAGCAACCCATAGGAGACTTACAATGATCAAGCATTTGATTTTCGGTCAGAATGCCGGATCTAATTTGATACAGAATTTCGAAAAGCTACCTTTCCTTATATTTCAACCTTTAGGGGAAAGTCGTTTTAGAAGTGAATGTTAGAGCAAGAGAAAGCATGGTGACAAACTAAATTACACACATACAACTGGCTTGTAGTGCCAATCGCACTGTCTTCTACGGGGTGGATTATATGCTTTTCCAATCTTGCGCGTTCACGGGCTATTAACCACTTTCGGTGGCATCTCCATGGAATGTTTCTGGTGGCGTCCACGACGCTGCAGATAAATTCAAACAAATTCCTTTTCTTAATACCCCTATACCCCCTTCATCCGGAGCTGTCATAACTTAGGTTCATCATGTTATACTCGCGGGGAAGGAAAAACGAGCAGAATTGATAGAATTGACTTCCTCGTTGCGAAACAAGTCAAGAAGGAAGGACTAGAAGCCCCTCAGAGACACTCGAGGATACATAACATAGTAGTTAAAAGTGAAGAAGGGTATTCAACATTAGGATGAGACAATTATTAGATTATTTTGAGAACCTACTCTTGTATGCACTGCATGATCCTTCAAAAATCAATCAAGAATAAATCTTTTTGCAAAACCACTAAAGGTTTTTTTTCTCACCTCGGATCAAGACTTGCAAGAGAGGTCAGGTCTACCACGAACCAAACCTCACTCTCACCAATTCTTTGTTTTTCCTTGTTCTAATGGTCCTCATAACGTGATCAACTAGTTTATAAAAGCATAAAAATAGAATGTGTCAACATCCCAAACCAAGCAACCACCAAGCTTTGGTTTAAGTAAACTAAAGCTGAAGGCTTAAGTATGACAGTAGTGGTTTTTTTTTTCATCGTAAGAGTTTTCCAATAGAGAGATTAACCCACATAGATAAATGATTCTAGGTGAACTCTTTTTTTCGCTTATTGATAATAAAAAAATAAAAATAAATAAAAAAACCCTTCCGTCCAATAGTGGATGTTCTCGAAAAAAGAAAACTCTGTGCGTCCCATTATTCAAGGCCTAAACTCTAATCAATTATTCAAACCTTATCCTTATGTGAATCCAACAATTGCATTACCTTTTGTTTAGAAAAATAATCTCAAACAAAACACTTAAAAGGTCTAGCAATCATATGACACCCACAATTAAGAGGCAAGCCAATCTCATATTGGCTTAACGTTGTGGGGAGTCTGCTCATCATCTGATGTTCACTTGCAGTGTTGTTTGGGGTGTGTGGGCGTACTTTCTTCAACAAGCTAATACCTACTGGAGCTTCCCTGGGAATATTCAAGACTGTTTCACGTCTTGGTCCTGCCCATCAAAGACCCTTAGGGGTAAACTGATTTGGGAATTATTATTTTTTGCGATAACTTGGGCGATTTGGAAGAAAAGGAATAGGCGTGCTTTTGAGGACTTGGAAAAAGATCTTGATGCTATTATTTTCGATGTTAAAGCTCTTGTATTTCAGTGGGCTAAATCGGATAAACTCTTTTGTAACTCGAGATTCCACGAGTTTGTATTTTTTTGGGACTCTCTCCTCCGGTAATTAGTTCCATGACCGCTGGAGTTGGGTTTTTTCATCCTCTTTCGAGGACCTTTTGGGTGTAAATAGGCTTTAGTTTTTGCGTTCTTCTTACTTGTACATTTTTCTGCTCGATTGGGCTTATCAATAAAGTCTTGACTTATCAAAAAAAATATTGGCTTCATTTTTGTTCTGAATTTCACCGATCAAAAATAAATTTGTTCCTAATTTTTAACAGAGACTTAAAACACAATTTGATCAGCATTAAAAGCTATCATTACAGAACAGTTCATTATAAGTTTTATCCACAATATGCTCCACTTGAAACGAGAATAATAATAATAATAAGTAATCGGGTTAATCATTCAGAATTCAAGAATTCTTTTATTTTTATTTTTTTTGTTTGACTATTCTTTTAAAGTAGATGACAGTCTGTCGACGAAGAAAACCTTACTATTATTAATCAAAGGTCGATTTCCTCTACATGAGGGCGTATAGGAGGATGATAGAACCAAGTTCTATCGATAGTTCCGTGAAGGAAGAGGAAGACGATGTGGGGTCTACACCCTTAAGTGTACTTGCCATGCAAGCAGGTGATGTGGCAGTACAGGGACCCACACAAACTACTAGCGTGTTGGACTTGTAGGTGACGCATGAATTTGGCATTAAGGAAAGAGAATAGCTTAAGAGAGTTTCTATATTAGTTGGTTTCTATTAGTATTTGGTTTCTGAATAGTTTATTAATTTGAGTTCTATTAGGTAGTTTTCGTTTTTTGAAGTTTTCTATTTCTAGTCAAAAACTAAGTTGTAGTTTGTTATATAAACTCAACCATGGGCGTAGAGAAGAATAGTTATTTTGTTTAGTTTATTATTACTTTTGTTTGAGAGCTACTGCTGGCCTTTGGATAAGAACTCTAGGGTTCTTATCAATTGGTATCAGAGCTTTCTGATCCCATTATCCCACCACCACCATCTATATCCCCCATCTTCTTCCTCCTCCACGCCCACCACTCCAACCATCGTGGTTTTGATCATTGTATGGTTCAAACTCATATCACAAAAAGAGCGAAGATTGAACAATCAATGAACAATCTCACAATGAACAATCTCACAGACATCAACAAATTAGTTGACCGATTCAATAGAATGTGCAACGTCCGTGAATTCGACTCCCCAACGTCGTTACATACTGGTTTTCGTGGGTCTACTGGTCCACGTACCGACGGTGATCGGATTGGGGAAGATTTTCTTCCCTCGTTGTGATGGATCTGATCCGGAAGGCTGGCTCTTCCAAGCTGAACAATATTTTGAGTTTTATAACACCCTACCAGAGCAAAGGGTTCGTTTGGCGAGCTTCCACCTATATGGACGAGCACTTCAATGGTATAAGTGGACCCTTTCTACAGCACCCAATATTTTGTGGGGTGATTTGCACCGTCACTTTCTTGATCGATTTGGCTCTACTCAGTACGAAGATCCAGCAGCCGCCTTAGCAAATTCAAACTGGCTCACTTGCTGAATATCAAGAGGAGTTCGAGCATCTCTCCAATTGTGCTGACGGTCTACCCCAACAATTTTTGGTGAGTTGCTTCCGACGCCTCACACTCGGTGACGCCATTACTGTGGCATGATTACAGGATGAGAAAGTATCTCTACGCAACCGAACAATGCGCAGCATCACACGGCCTTCAGCATCGACAACCCTTAATAGATCGACATCCACCTCAAACCGTCCAACCAACCCTACTATACGCCGGTTAACATCGGAGCAAGCTGAGGAAAGACATAAGCAGCAATTATGTTATAATTGTGACGAATGATGGTTTCGCGGACATCGTTGCGAAACCAAGACTCTCTTTCTCATCGTGGGAGATGATGTTGATACACCGGATTTCGAGGAGCAAGTTGAGGATAACATCGAGAACGTGACTGAAGAAACTGCTGAATTTTCTGTTCATGCTTTAACAGGCTCAACTACCCCACATACTAAGAGAGTGTTTGGTGAAGTTAAACGCACCAAGGTAACAGTTCTTATCGATTCTGGTAGTACGCATAATTTTATTGATCCGCCGATTCCTAAACAATTAGGGGTCGAAATTGTTACTGATGAACGTTTTGAGGTTATGGTAGCCAATGGATCTCGGATTGCTTGCCTGGGACGATGTCTTGCGTTGGAATTTAAATTGCAGAATCATCTATTTACCAGTGAATTCCATGCGCTATCCCTTGGTGGTTGTGATATGGTGTTGGGAACACAATGGTTACAGACATTGGGTTCCATCAGTTGGGACTTTAAGCGTCTCACAATGAATTTCGAGGTGAACGGTCGTTCTATTAAACTTGTAGGTGAGCAGTCTTGTGGTGGCAGATTAGCATCTAGTCACACAATGGTACGCCTACTGAAGCAAGGAGCATAAGGTGTACTTTGTCATATCCAAAGTGCATCTGCCAAAGTCTCACCTCTACTGGTTCCTACTGAGATCCAAGACTTGATAACCAAATTTCCATCAGTATTTGCTACTCCCACACGTCTTCCGCCATCCAGAGTTCATGATCATCAAATTCCCCTGCTTCCTGGCACTGCACCAGTGAATGTACGACCGTATAGGTACGCACATTATCAAAAAGCTGATATTGAACGCTTGGTAAAAGAAATCTTAGATATGGGAATGGTAAGACCAAGTATCAGCCCCTTCTCATCTCCGGTACTGCTCGTTAAAAAGAATGATGGGACCTGGAGGATGCGCATCGACTACAGATCTCTTAATCAAGTGACCTTCAAAGATAAGTTTCCTATTCCAGTTATCGATGAGTTACTTGATGAATTGCTTGGTGCTAGTTTCTTTTATAAATTGGATTTACGTTCGGGGTATCATCAAATCAGAATGCATGAGAATGATATCACCAAAACTGCCTTTCGCACCCATGATGGTCATTATGAGTTTTTTTGTTATGCCATATGGTTTAACCAATGCCCCCTCCACCTTCCAACACTTAATGAATGATATTTTCGCCCTTATCCGTGAAAATTTATCCTTGTTTTCTTTGATGATAACATGGTTTATAGCAAGACATGGCCAGAGCACCCTCAACACCTACAAATTACATTCCAACTTCTCCATACTAACCAGCTAGTAGTGAAGTTGAGTAAGTGCTCCTTTGGTCGAGCTGAAACTGAGTACCTGGGGCATATTATTTCAGCTCATGGAGTGGCTGCAGATCCGTCAAAAATTTCGAGCATGATGTACTGGCCAACACCAAAAACTGTGAAAGCATTCATGGTTTTAAAAGGCGATTTTAAGCTTCGAGGCGCTTTGCTTTGAAAAGGCAAAGCGTAGCCCCATGGCGGTACAAAGGCGTAGTCTCGAAGCGTAGAAAAATCACATAAATTCATGGACATATAAGTATTATTGTATATTTGTATTAGTATATAACTATATAACTTATATAATATAAAAGTGGCATTGGCAAACACAAGAATATGTCCCAAATCTAACTTATATAATCTAAAATAAACAAAAAGTTGAATAAAAATGAATATTATATAAATAAATAAAAAGCATCTTCAAAAGGCGTACGCCTTTGTGCGTAATGGTATCGCCTCGCCTTGAGGCGTACGCCTCATAACGAATTTTAAAACCATGAAAGCATTGCGGAGTTTTCTTGGCTTTACGGGTTACTACAGAAATTTTGTGAAGAACTATGGTCAAATTGCACAACCATTAACACAACTATTAAAGAAGGAAGGGTTCAACTGGGGACCGGATGCTGACTCCACCTTTGAAGCCCTCAAACATGCCATGTCAACTATTCCCGCATTAGCCTTACCTGACTTCTCCAAGAAGTTTATTATTGAGAGTGATGCATGTGGAAACGGACTAGGGGCGGTATTGATGAGAGATAGGCGGCCTATCGCCTACACTAGCAACGTTTAGGTCCTCGACACATGGGGCTTTCAACCTATGAGAAGGAGTTGCTAGTTGTGGTACACGCGGTGACAAAGTGGAGACCATATTTGTTAGGACAGCGGTTTACAATCTATACTGACCAGCAAAGTTTAAAGCATCTAATGGAGGCTCCTGCAACAACCCCATCTCAACAAAAATGGTTAGCCAAATTACTTGGCTACGATTATGAGATAATTTGCAAAAAAGGGGTGAACAATCAAGCGGCTGATGCATTATCAAGAAAATATATCATTGGGGCGATCTGCGAAATCACTTACTCGAGTTATTCTTGGTTGGATGAGTTGAAGGCGGATCTTCAAATCGACCCATGGATTAAGGATCGAATTGTTAAATTAGGGCAGTCAAGTTTCAGTGACAGACACCTCTCAGTAGATGACGGTCTTCTTAAATACCACCAGCAATGGATGCTCAGCCCAAATTCACGATGGAAGGAAATACTACTACAAGAATTCCATTCTTCTCCCGCAACTGGTCATTTAGGATATCTTAAGACAATTAAGCGTCTCATAAAATTGTTATATTGGCAAGGCATGAGACAAGATGTGAAGGACTACATAGCTCAGTGTGAAATCTGTCAAAAGAATAAGTATGACGCCGGCCAGACTGCTACAGCCCCTACCTAACCTTCAACGATCTAGGTGGATATTTCAATGGGCGTTATAGATGGTTACCAAATTCTCATGGTAAAACAGTAATTTTTGTGGTAGTAGGTCGCCTTACTAAGTACGCACATTTTATGGCATTAAAGCACCCTTATACTGCGGCTTCAGTTGCTCGAGTCTTCCTTGAGAACGTGGTTAAATTGCATGAGTTTCCTCAATCCATTGTATCGGACAGAGATGCGGTATTCACTAGTAATTTTTGGCAAGAGTTGTTCAACCTACAAGGAACACAATTGCGGATGAGTTCATCATATCATCCTCAAACTGAAGTAGTAAATAGGTGTTTAGAAACTTATTTGCAGTGTTTCGTAGGGGAGCGACCAAAGAGCTGGTCGAATTGCCTCAGTGGGCTGAATATTGGTATAACACTACATACCATACTTCAGCCGAATGACCCCATTTGAGGCATTATATGGCATTCCTCCACCGACTTTGCATTGTTACACTCTGGGTGAAGCTCAAGTAACTCCTTTAGATGCGGCCTTGACTCGTCGTAATCTAGTTTTAGCTGTACTTAAGTAGAATTTACATGTTGCGCAAAACAGGATGAAACAACAAGTAGATTCCAAACGCACGGAGAAAGAATTTCAGCCATGGGACTTCGTGTACTTTAAATTACAACCATACCGCCAACAATCTACAGTTCGGAGGGGTAATAAGAAGTTGACGACACGATATTATGGCCCTTTCAGGGTTCTTCAAAGGATTGGTCAGGTTGCATATCATCTAGAGTTTGTCGGTCGATTCAAGGATCCATCCAGTGTTTCATATTCCGATTTCTCCACATCCACCGACACCATTGACTGATGATGATGATCCTGCAATATCTTCAAGGTTATAGGCTGGTCTCAAGGGTGAGGGAATGATAGAACCAAGTTCTATCGATAGTTCCGTGAAGGAAGAAGAGGACGATGTGGGGTCTACACCCATGAGTGTACTTGCCATGCAAGCAGGTGTGTGGCAGTATAGGGACCCATACAAACTACTAACGTGGTGGACTTGTAGGTGACGCATTAAGGAAAGAGAATAGCTTAAGAGAGTTTCTATATTAGTTGGTTTCTATTAGTATTTGGTTTCTGAATAGTTTATTAATTTGAGTTCAATTAGGTAGTTTTCGTTTTTTGAAGTTTTCTATTTCTAGTCAAAAACTAAGTTGTAGTTTATTATATAAACTCAGCCATGGGCGTGGAGAAGAATAGTTATTTTGTTTAGTTTATTATTACTTGAGATTTCGACCATTTAGTCCATTTTCACAATGTTTATTCCTGTTTAATCCCAGCTATAATTGATTTGTCTAAAAAAACTTTTTTGGATTGTTTATTGACTGTTTAGTCCTTTTTTTAACAATTAACAACTGTTTAGACCAATTCCCAAACACGTGCATGTTTAGCTTACTTGGATTACCAATTTTATCTTTTTTTATTAATTTTTAAAGGTGGACAGCTGGAGAAAGAAAAAATTTGTTATTTTTTGTTTTAAATCTTTAAAATGATATATTTTTTAAACCACAAATCAGATTTTTGATAAAATTTATATTTTTGGAATGCTTTCGACGAGATCTTCAAAACTAGACCAGTTAATAATACTTTTTTTCAAATTTTTTTTCCCCAAAAGACATTTGCAAAACACATTTTGCATACTTGTTTGCAAAACACATTTTGCATAATTTTAGTGTTTCCAGAGTTATTGCATACATGTAATTCTAAGTAAATTGTGTTTTGCAAACATTATTGCAAAACACATTTTGCATAATTTTAGTGTTTCCAGAGTTATTGCATACATGTAATTCTAAGTAAATTGTATTTTGCAAACATTTATGCAAAACACATTTTGCATACTTTTGTTTTAAGAGTTATTGCATACATGTAATTCTATGCAAATTTTGTTTTGCATTACTTATTGCAAAACACATTTTGCATACTTTTGTTTTAAGAGATTGCATACATGTAATTCTATGCAAATTTTGTTTTGCATTACTTATTGCAAAACACATTTTGCATACTTAATAATAAAATATTTTAATAAAGAAAAAAATATTGTTGTCTGGTCTCGTTTTAAAGATCTCAATGTAAGATTTCCAAAAATATATTTTTTATGAAAAACTGATTTGTATTTTAAAAGTTGTCATTTTTTATTTTAAAAACAAAATTAAAAAGTTAGTTGGTGTTTTACTGCTTGTGTATTTATTGAAGGGGCATTCTTGTCCAGCAAAATGTACATGTGTGGTTTTTCACTTTTTGGACTAAACTGTTATAATACTTTTAACTGGGAGTGAACAATCATATTACCCCTCAAATATGACTAAACCGTTGTTCCCCCTTATTACTTTTGTTTGAGAGCTACTGCTGGCCTCCGGGTAAGAACTCTTTGGTTCTTATCAGAGGATCTCAAAGTTGTGATCGAAACCAATTAAAACTCCAAAGATATATATATATATATATAGTACTAATCGATCAAAACCGGGAAAGACTGGTGGATCGCCATTAAAATAACTGAGATGTAAATAAATAAATAAATAAAATAAAATCAATAGAGGGGGACTGGAGCAGAAACGAACCTAAGATGAACTTCTTCTGAGGATTTAAAATCCGTCCATGAAAACTCAATGAAGCAGCTGATGAGCTGGAGAAGAAAGAAGCAAATGCAAGAAAGAAGAAGAAAGAGAGTGGAGCTGTACGGAGCTTCATTTGCGGTTTGCTACTCTGGTGAATCTCAGAGCAGAAACCGCAAACAAAGCAAAAGAGAACTCATCAACGATCGAGATTTTAAAGATCGAGCTCCGAGCTCTTCTTCTTCTGATTATGAACTTATGATGATGATTTACTCTCGAATGAGAAAAGAGAGACACAGATTTCTAGGGTTTTTTTTTTCATTCGGGTTGCGTTTGGTTTTTTTTCTGAAATCTGAATCTGAAATCTGAATCTGAGACTACTTGGGTCATCTCGATCTGAGCTAGATCTGACTTGTTTGAATTTAAATTTGTTTGTTTTTTCATCTGAATTATTTTTATAAATGATATTTGACAAACTTTTTGACACTTTTGCCCTTATTTAATTAAAATATATCCCTATTAGTTTAGAGTAAGTTATATTATGGTAGGCATTTCCTCCAAATTGGGGGAGATCGTGAATGGAGGATCTCATGTAATGTTAACGGTTAAAAAAAACAAGAAAAAAAAAGCTCAATTTTTAGAGGACCAAACAAGTTAAACTGTAAAAAGGACGATTTTGTCATTATAATAAACATTAAAGGACAAAACTGTAAAAAGGACGAGTCAGCATATGTTATTTCTTTTCAGTACAATTTTTGTGCTGAAAAAAAACCTTCTTATTTCAGACATTTTGCTGAGTTAAAATTTGACTCAGACACTCTAAAAATAAAAAACAAACAATCTGAAATCTGACTCGGCCCAATTCAGACTCCGAATCAGATTCAAACATGTTTTTCAAAAAAAAACAAACAGCCTCGTCTTTTTTTTAGTTTTTTCCTACTTTTTAAGCAGATGTTCACGTGGAAGGGGCAAAAGGTCGGGTTTGTGAACGTGAGATTTTTGGTTAGTGTATTTGTCAGTCCGTCAGGGTGCCGTGCCGTGGAGTGGCGTGGATGAGAGAGAGAGAGAGAGAGTGAAGAAAAGACGCAGCGGGATTAGATCTGAGATACCCTTGTTTACTCTACAGTCTACACCTCTTGGAATTGCCACGTGTATCTAAGAGCATCACATCGTGATGTGCTAAAATTAGCCACTTTCATAAAATTAGCATATCTCACAAGTTTGGAAAGCAAAATTTTACAAATTTGCAAACAAAAGATTTGATGTTAGTAGCGTGGTTGCATTGGTCCAAAACCCACGCCGAAATTTTTTTGGGGATGATATTAGAGAAGCCATTTTGGATGGAAATTCAGAAGTTATTTTTCATTAATTAGGGACTCTTCACCAAAATGTACCCACTTCTATAATTTTTTGTTTTACACCTCACCCTTACCACCATCACTACTACCATCCCACCGCTACCAATACAACCCCCACTACCAACAGCACATCTACCATTATGCCTCTATCACCACTATCGCCTCCAGAAGAGAGAGATCATGAGAGATCATGAGAGATTTGAAATTCTCTCTCTATCTCTCTTTTCTCTCCCTCACTCTCTTTAAATTATACCTCCACCACCCACCGTCACCATCACCTCCACCATTACCATTAGACCGAAAAAAAGACTTAAATATCCACTTATCTAAAGAAGAAAAAAATTGACCGGTAATCGTCGAGGACGAATATAAACAAGTATTCTCTCTCTCTCTCTCTCTCTCTCTCTGATGTGATAGTGGCGGTATTGTGCAAAGGTGGTAAGGCGTATTTTTTTTTGTGGGTTGGGGGATAAAAGAGCTTCCCCCATCTAATTAATTTTGGGATTAAGGCCCCAAAAAAAAAAAATAGCTTCCCCTATCCAAAATGGCTTCCTTAATATCAGCCCCTCCCCCTAATATGTTTTGTACACCATTTTTATATATAGAACCGATTTTTTAAAATATATGAATTCCACTTAGAAATAATCTAAGGGTTAATTTTCTATGAGGATATTCTCCTCATAGATTATCCTTACTATAATTAACCACTCTATTCTGAAAGTCTATAATCATATCAAAAGTTGATTGTAACTTTACGGCGAGAAAATCAATCCTTATTAAATAATGAACTAGATTTGGATAGGGTTAGAAGTTTTACAATGAATTGATTTATCACCAAAAATTAACACTTGGATCGTCTCTATGTAGGACCCACATAATTTGGTGTAAGAAATGGTTAAAAAATAAATAATTTTTTTTAAAAAAAAAAAAGTATGGTGGGAAAGTATCAACACCCACTGTTGAGCACGGATGTTGTATTTGGGTTCAACTAGGGTTGTTAATGGTGTACTTAGTTTACTGTTTACACTAGAACAAAGACGAAATGGAACCGATTACGATCATAATGATTTGTCGAATTTATAGAACTAATAGAACTAGAATCGACAAAAACCAAAACCAAACCCAACTAAATGACTTATTTAATATGCAAAAAAGGACGAAAACCCCCTCTTTTCCTCAAGAATCACGGAGAGGATGTGCGCCGTCCCGTTTGTGCATATAGTCCCTCCAGTTTGGTTGTGTGAGTATAGGGCTTACGGTAGTTTTTTTTAAAAGTGTTAATTTTACATACTTAAACTACCCTTCTGTGTATGCGAGCTATCATTCTTAACTGTTTTATTTCTAGTAAATGATGATGTGGCGAAAAGAGAAAAAATAATATTTTTAACTTCAAAATGCTATAATTTGTAATCTACAAATCGGTTTTGGATAAATTTTATACTTTTGAAAAAAAAATTTCAAGATCTTCAAAACAAGATCAGACAACATTACTAAATTCAAAAAAAATTATAATCCGACTGCATGTGCAAACCCAGATTGCGTACCCAGGTGAGATGCAAGTTGTAATCTACATAGTTTATTTCCCTCAAATTTGAGCATTTGCACTTTTGTTAGCCTATTTGCATATTTGCTTGTTTTGATGTGCATTGATGTATTGTTAAACCTAAAATGCATAGTTGAAAACCTAGTAAGTATGCAAGTTGAAATTTGCATTGCATATTTTTTAAAATGTTAAGTTTCTGCACGTTTTTTAGCCTATATGCATTATACATTTGTATGTTTTGATGTTGAATGTTGTACCGTTGAACTTGAAATGCATAATTAGAAACCTAGTGAGTGTACAAGTTGTAATTTACATATTTATTTTATTAAAATTCTAAGTTCTACACTTTGTTTTAGCCTATATGTATTATGCATTTGCTTATTTTGATGTTAAGTAAAGTATTGAAGTTCATGGTAAGCAAATTCAAATGTAGGAACTTATATGTGCAAACTTAACTATTGTATGCAAATTATAATTTTCATACTAAAATTTTTATGCAGATTTGGGTTTGCATTCGCTTCATGTTTGATTTTTTTTTCGAATTTGGTATCCATGACTGATTTTGTTTGAAAGATCTTGAAAAATACTTTACAAAGATATAATTTTTGCTCAAATTCTGAAAGGTCCATGTTTTATGTTTGTCGAATTTCGTGTCAAAAATTAACTCAAGATGATCTCTTGTAATTCTGAGTTAGAGTCTAGTGAGTCTCGGTTCACTTCGGTTGAAAGAGAAGAAATCTACAAAGGCTCCGAAGAACTCAACTCACCACCGGAAGACATCCTAGGATGGTAAGTGACTTAGAACACTAAGTACCATAGGTGGTTAGATTGCTAAGAGTGTTTCCCACACTGTTTGTTCTTGATAAAATGTGTTTTAAAAGATAAAAATTTAATCTGGACAGTTTTGGTTTCGAAACCAAGAAGCTTGGTTTCGAAACCAACTGCATTGATGGTGTTATTTTTATATAGGGAAAAGTCTGTTTCGAAATCAACCTCTGTTTGATTTCGAAACCAAACTTTATCTGATGACAGATGAAGTTTGGTTTCGAAACCAAAACTGTTGGTTTCGAAACCAAAACTCATCTGTCTTCAGATGAATTTTGGTTTCGAAACCAAACAGTTTGGTTTCGAAACCAAAACCACATCTATCTTCAGATGAAGTTTGGTTTCGAAACCAACCTGTTGATTTCGAAACCAAAAGACAATAACCATCACAGGTGCTTGTTGGTTTCGAAACCAAATCAGGTCAGTTTCGAAACCACATGTTGGTTTCGAAACCGACTGGCTTGATTTCGAAACCAACGCCCAGATTCGTTTTTTTTTAGTGCGATTTTCTGAGCTGTAAAGTAACTTTTTAACACATTATTGCTCATCTCCCTCTAAGCCTTGTTTCAGGGAGATAATTGAGCGTGGGAAAACATTTCTAAGTGGGATGAGAGGCTCAATGGATTATTCTCTCATCCCCAATAATGGTGTCTACCATTAGACCTAGAACTAATAATTTAGTCTAGGATTGAGCTGGACATCTTCACTATAAATAGGGGTTGAATCTCCAGTATTCAATCAACCATTCACCCCTCACCTCAACAAGCTCTTGAGAGTTTTTCAAACTCGAAATTCTTAGTTCTCAAGCTTGTTGAACTTGGTTCAAATCCTTCCCACTTTAAACCAAAACTCTGTTTTTGTGTGCCGGTGGTATTCCGGTGGTGAAGCTTGAAAGTGTCAAGCAAGTGGTGATACTTGAAGAGTCAAGTATTGGTTCATGGTGCGGGACTTGCGGAGGTCAAGTTGGAGACGCATCATCATCTACTAAGAGGCAAATTCGTGGAGTTCGAATTTGTTGAAGAACTATACACCGTAGCTGTTGGAGCGTAGAGGGAGTCGTAATTCGTGTCCATCGAGTGGTAAATCGGTTTGTAAGTTTTCATTTCTTTTAGTGGATTCTTTTCTGGACTAGGTCCCGGGGTTTTTCCCAGTTTGGGTTTCCTCGTAAACAAAATCTCTTGTGCATATCTTTATATTTATTAAGAGATTGAAATATTCGATTCTTGTTTCCGCATGTTAAAGAATCGAATAAGTCAATACTCTTGATTAGAGATTTTAGTTTCCATCTTTATCACCAATATTATTTTTATTTGGTGATTGTGTAATCCTTAACCTTAGTCACATTGACATACGGTTATTCCAACTAATAACCGTAAGGATTTTAGACTTTCAATTGGTATCAGAGCGGGTTCACTTGTTGGGTTTAACAACCTAAGTGTGATCCCTATTTGTGTCTAAATGGATTCACAAAGAGAAGGTAGTGCGGTAAACAAACCACCATTATTCAATGGCAGCAACTATCCTTACTGGAAAGCCAGAATGAGAGCTTTCCTCAAGTCCCTAGACCAAAGGGTTTGGAGATCTGTAGAAATTGCTTGGTCTCCTCCTACCATGATGACTGGTACCGGAGACAACTCTAGGGAAGTTCCTAAACCGGAAGACCAATGGACCACCGATGAAACTGATGCTGCTACTAGAAATAGCAAAGCTCTCAATGCCATCTATGCTGCTGTAACAGCTGACGAATTTCGTCGTATATCTAATTGTGAAGTAGCAAAGGAGGCATGGGACATCTTAATGGTAACCCATGAAGGTACTAGGACTGTTAGAATAGCAAAACTTCAAATGTTAACAACCCAATTTGAAACCATTAGAATGGATGACAATGAAACCTTTGATGAATTTTATGCCAAGTTAAATGACATTGTCAACAACTCTTTTGCTTTGGGTGAAGTTATTCCTAACTCCAAGATAGTTCGTAAGGTTTTGAGATCTCTTCCCGAGAGATTTCAAGCCAAAGTTACGGCTATCGAGGAGAGTAAAGATATTGATGCTATTCTTCCTGAAGAACTTGCAGGAAATTTAAGGACATTTGAGGTTGGATTCAAATCTTCAAGGAAATCAAAGAACATTGCTTTTACAGCCTCAAGAAGTTCCAAGGAAGATGATTTCTCAAGTGATGACGAAATGGCTCTCCTTACTAGACAATTCAAGAACTTCTTGAAGAATAAAAAGGAGAAGTTCCAAAAACCAAGATTTGGTTCGTCTTCCAAAATAAGGCCACATGACAAAGTCAAGAACTTTGATAAAAAGTTTGAGAAGAAGAACTCTGGAGAAGTTCAATGCTTCAAATGTCATGGCTTTGGACACATGGCTAATGAATGTCCAAACAAAGCTCCAGCCAAAGCTAAGAAAGCAATGAAGGTCACTCTTGACGACTCCGATTCATCCTCCAATACTAGTGATACTAGTGATGAAGAAATGGAGGAAATGAAGGCTATGACTGCTACTCTCTCTCAGATATTCAAAAATGCTGACACCTCTAGTGATCATGAGGAGAGTGATAAGGAAATAGACACAGAGGAATTATGTGCAAATCTCCTCAAAAAGAGCTTGGACCTGTCCAAGGAAAACAAAGTATTGGATGGGAAGTTGTCATTCATACAAATTGAATGGGATGAAGCCATGATCAAGTTGCAAGAAAGCTCCAACAAAACAA
>MVGT01002598.1:655-19082 GCA_002174775.1 Macleaya cordata
AGGGGTGAGTAAACTCAGTAGGCAAATATCAACCCAAAAATAATAGATTGAAAACATGATTCATCAAAATCACAAGAATAATTAACTGATGAACTTGTAAATAAATTACCATTAAATGATTTATTTTCTAACCATTTAATATCTTATCTTGTATTAAACCGGATAACAACTGCTTCCTCAGGTAGAAACAACGGTCGACCGCTTCCTCAGGTGGAAACAACGGTCTAAGGGGGTCTCCCTTTTCCTACCCATTTGATTATCATTTACATAATCCTTTTTAGATTTATTATCAATCTAAATCAATTTCCATCACTTAAAAATAAATAGTGATCATATTAACAAAATGCATATTTAATTTGTAAATAATACAAAATAATTCATCTCCATGCATTTTCATAACAAAACACAAAATAGGTTTTAGTTATAATAGAGGGAAGTTCCACATATCCACCTACCTTATTCGTTATCTCCAATTCAATGGTGTAGAACATTGAATTTCCATAACCTTGTTGATATTTGTAAAATCAACCTTATGTAATTAAATAGGGTATAAAATGAAAAGTAAAATGGAGACATGTTATTAAGAGAAAGATATATGAGGGAAGATGGGAGAAAGAGTTAGTATAAGTAGAAGAGAGAAGGGAAGAAAGGGGAGAGGATTGTGAGGAGAAATGGTAAAGAATTAGGGGTTTATATAGGAAATTTTATTTATTTTATTTATTATTATTTCTTTTAAAATATTTTTTTAATTATATATTTTATTATTATTTTTTTAAGTGCTGCTACACTAGAAGCCGCCGGCTACTGTAGCAGCAGCCCATGTGCTAATAAAAAATATTTTATTTTTAATTAATTAATTAATATTATTTTTTTTTTTTTTAGAGATAACTCTCTTAAAGTACATTATGAGTTTCCATGCATATTACCATGCATATGAGAAATTTATTTTTCAAATCAATATTCACCCAAATGGGCATACTTTTATACTAACTTAATTATGTTGGTTAAGTGTGGAATATTCACACTATGGAATTTCTTGGGGTATTACATCATCACCCCCTAAAAAGAATTTCGTCCCGAAATTCAATACAACCAAAAGGTAAAACATACTTAGAAAATAACTTGTATTTTATATGAATTTCAGATTTTAATCTCGATTTGAACTTGAGTTCATTTGGTGCTGTTTTGCTTATGAATTTCTCCATTAAGTTTACGATGTGGTGAAAATTAAGATTGTTAGGGAATACATGATTTTATGTGAATAATCACCCAGTGGATAACCTCCTTCGTTGTTTCCACTTACCGACATAGTTGCTTTGTCTTAGATGATCAGTCTAAACAGTGCCATCCTATGTGGTATGTGTCACATATACAGAAAACCAACTGTTTTTCGTCACATTTCCATCGCCATCCCTTATCTCAAAATAACACTATGTATCGGCCGTATGTAAAAATATTTTTTTTTAATATTCTTGCAAAATTTTGCATACAAAAAAAAATATATATCTTGGTGTTTGTATATCCTCGATATCCATCCAACGGTTTCGATAATTAAATATTAACTGAAGCATATAAACTTTATGTTTACTTCCTCGAAAAATAATTCTAATTTTTCTACTAACTTGAAACAGTATAATATTATCCGATATGATGTCAACATATCCACTTCCAGGATTACATCATATCTAACCATCTCAAATGAGATCAACCAACAATTGGTTCCTAATTAATAATCAAATCATACAATCTTATTGATTCAATAAGGTCAACCAACTTTCTTCAAGAAGTCAAAACATATAGTATAACTCAAACTTTCTAAGCATTAGTACGGAATGCATCAAGAAATGCCATTGCATAATTATATCATTATAATAATGTCAACTTTAAGTTTAGTTGACTAATAAGTCAAAAGTGTTCTCAACAGAAAAATATTTCTTAATGTAACTTCGAATGAATTTATTCTTAAAATGAAAGTATTTATTCAAAGCCTAGATACGTTCGAATATCGAAGCATTCAAATTCGTTATCCTTCACAAATATTGTGAAACTCATTTACTCATTGCGTTATATCATTTTCTGCTAACTTCTTAAATTAGAATAGTTCTTAGTGATATTTCACATTTCGATTTTCGGACCTAGAAAATCTAGCTCGAGGTGTAATAAAACTGTAAGTTAAAACATTCAGTAAAACTATTTGTTTCACTTTTAAAATAATTTTCGGAGTTAATTGTGCACAGTTGACAACAATCACTGTAATTACCTAACCGTTACTCAAAATGGTACAATTGAACCCATTTTGAAAACTAGATTTCAATATCTACAATTTTTCTCTGAAATAGGCTGAAGCTAATTTTGACCATAAGGTATTCAAAATAGGTCATAAGTATACTGACCGTCTTGTATACCAAAATTCGTAATTTTTTTTACACCAAAATTTAAAAATCTAAATTTTGAAATTTTGCTTCGATTAATCTGTTTATTAGAATCAGGTGAAACTAAGCCAAAACTTTTATGCTTAACTATTGTTTCTCTTCAGGTAATAAAAATATTTTTATTTCTCAATATTTTAAGTAAAATATCATTTTCTTGGATTATTCGCATATTGTCAAGAATGCATCAGTCAAACTAAAATTACTTCATTTTGAAATTTAGAACTCCAAACTTTAAAAAGTCGGTCTCATATGAAACTAGATTCATAATTTCATATTGTGGCTAAAGACTACATATATACAAATATATTTAGAAATTATCTCAAATAGAAACTATGTGTATTTAGTAATGAAAATAATTTATTTACTCATAATTCTGATTCATTAATACAATGTATACATATACAAAATCTATGCATACATATTAGATTGATTATATATACGAAGCAGTGTTTACAATATTCTTCATATACGATATTGTTTATTTGTATTCTTCACTTAAAATATTTGATTTACTTCATTTTGTAAATCTAGTTTTACGTAGTATAATTTGAATTTTATACACCACTATTTGCTCGCATGTATGTTACTATTCAAATATATATTACTATATATATTTTACTATTCAAAAATTATTTTCCTTGCATTATTTGCAAATCTAATTCATTTAGAATAAATTGATATTTTAGTGTTAATATATACATTATTATTTTGCGTTATATATCTAGTATTCAAGTATACCGACACTATTCACATATACCATATTATTCACAAAATATTATTTACCAAATCATATAGCATGATTCGTATATTCACCCAAATGGGCATACTTTTATACTAACTTAATTATATTGGTTAAGTGTGGAATATTCACACTATGGAATTTCTTGGGGTATTACATAATATATTTAATTTCTTATTTGACAAAATTAATTAACATAATTAAAAACTAATTAAAGATAATCAATGAGAATATTAAGTGTTTAATTTTTTATTTATTAATATTATTAATTAATAGTCAACTTTGTGAGAGTAATTAGCATAGAAAATTACATCTTAATAAGGTAATTCCTATTAGTAATGGATATAATTATTAAAATGTTTAATTTCTTATTTGATAAAATTAATTAACATAATTAGAAGTTAATTAAAGATAATCAATGAGAATGAGAGAGAATTAATGGAGAGAAAACTTGAAATTTGAGAGTGAAATAGAGTTCTTATGATGTGGCACTTTAAGAATAGAGAATGCCACGTGGGTTGCAGAAGTGCCACGTCAGACGCTTCATCTATAGTAATATAGTATAGATAATAGATTGGGTCAACAAAACCTTCTATCTTAGGTCTGGGTTAAAGAAAACCTACATTATAAACATATAGCCCAATCTATTATAATATACTATAGGGAGAAGCCTTTCTCAAATTATAAAACAACTAAATTTTATAATTATCTAGTAAAAAAATTCAAAATTTTTATTAAAAGAAGCCCCCGTGCCTTGCACGGGATATGGGGGCTAGTAATATATTATAGGAGAAGCCTTAGGTTAACAAAACCCTCTCTATTAGGTGTGGGTTAAAAAAACCTACATTATAAACATATGGCCTAACTATTATCTATTATTGGGTTAACAAAACCCTCTCTCTTTAAGTGTGGGTTAAAAAAACCTACATTATAAAGATATTGCCTAATCTAAAAAACTAAGGGCCCGTTTGGTTCGCGATTGGAAAACTTGTTTTCAAAAACTAATTTACACCTAAACTAATATGCATTTTGTACTACATCCAAAACTGTTTTAGGATTTCCAATAAAATCATGTATGATTTTACAAAACAAAAAAATGTTGTTTTCTTTATTTTCAATGAAATCATTTAGGATTTTATAGTAAAGTCAAAAGAATAGTTTTAGATGTGATACAANACTAAGGAAGACCGCCATTAGTATTTTTCAAAGAAAAATCTAAGTGTAGTTTTCCAACTATAGGGTCCTGATTCCCTAAAAATCAGGTGTCGACTCCAAATCAATCAAAATCAATACTCTCAGAGAGAGATATAAAATGTATCTCCCTCAGTCAAAAAGCACAAGAGAGTTTGCACCTCATAAGCGTGGTTCGACCAAAACTGCGGGTGCTACAGCTATGTATCAGCCGTATGTAAAAATATATATATTTTTTTAATATTCTTGCAAAATTTTGCATACAAAAAAAAAATATATCTTGGTGTTTGTATATCCTCGATATCCGTCCAACGGTTTCGATAATTAAATATTAAATGAAGCATATAAACTTCATGTTTACTTCCTCGAAAAATAATTCTAATTTTTCTACTAACTTGAATCAGTATAATATTATCCGATATGATGTCAACATATCCACTTCCAGGATTACATCATATCTAACCATCTCAAATGAGGTCAACCAACAATTGGTTCCTAATTAATAATCAAATCACACAATCTTATTGATTCAATAAGGTCAACCAATTTTCTTCAAGAAGTCAAAACACATAGTACAACTCAAACTTTCTAAGCATTAGCACGGAATGCATCAAGAAATGCCAATGCATAATTATATCATTGTAATAATGCTAACTTTAAGTTTTGTTGACTAATAAGTCAAAAGTGTCCTCAACAGAAAAATATTTCTTAATGTAACTTCGAATGAATTTATTCTTAAAATGAAAGTATTTATTCAAAGCCTAGATACGTTCGAATATCGAAGCATTCAAATTCGTTATCCTTCACAAATATTGTGAAACTCATTTACTCATTGCGTTATATCATTTTCTGCTAACTTCTTAAATTAGAATAGTTCTTAGTGATATTTCACATTTCGATTTTCGGACCTAGAAAATCTAGCTCGAGGTGTAATAAAACTGTAAGTTAAAACATTCAGTAAAACTATTTGTTTCACTTTTAAAATAATTTTCGGAGTTAATTGTGCACAGTTGACAACAATCACTGTAATTACCTAACCGTTACTCAAAATGGTACAATTGAACCCATTTTGAAAACTAGATTTCAATATCTACAATTTTTCTCTGAAATAGGCTGAAGCTAATTTTGACCATAAGGTATTCAAAATAGGTCATAAGTATACTGACCGTCTTGTATACCAAAATTCATAATTTTTTTTACACCAAAATTTAAAAATCTAAATTTTGAAATTTTGCTTCGATTAATCTGTTTATTAGAATCAGGTGAAACTAAGCCAAAACTTTTATGCTTAACTATTGTTTCTCTTCAGGTAATAAAAATATTTTTATTTCTCAATATTTTAAGTAAAATATCATTTTCTTGGATTATTCGCATATTGTCAAGAATGCATCAGTCAAACTAAAATTACTTCATTTTGAAATTTAGAACTCCAAACTTTAAAAAGTCGGTCTCATATGAAACTAGATTCATAATTTCATATTGTGGCTAAAGACTACATATATACAAATATATTTAGAAATTATCTCAAATAGAAACTATGTGTATTTAGTAATGAAAATAATTTATTTACTCATAATTCTGATTCATTAATACAATGTATACATATACAAAATCTATGCATACATATTAGATTGATTATATATACGAAGCAGTGTTTACAATATTCTTCATATACGATATTGTTTATTTGTATTCTTCACTTAAAATATTTGATTTACTTCATTTTGTAAATCTAGTTTTACGTAGTATAATTTGAATTTTATACACCACTATTTGCTCGCATGTATGTTACTATTCAAATATATATTACTATATATATTTTACTATTCAAAAATTATTTTCCTTGCATTATTTGCAAATCTAATTCATTTAGAATAAATTGATATTTTAGTGTTAATATATACATTATTATTTTGCGTTATATATCTAGTATTCAAGTATACCGACACTATTCACATATACCATATTATTCACAAAATATTATTTACCAAATCATATAGCATGATTCGTATATTCACCCAAATGGGCATACTTTTATACTAACTTAATTATATTGGTTAAGTGTGGAATATTCACACTATGGAATTTCTTGGGGTATTACATAATATATTTAATTTCTTATTTGACAAAATTAATTAACATAATTAAAAACTAATTAAAGATAATCAATGAGAATATTAAGTGTTTAATTTTTTATTTATTAATATTATTAATTAATAGTCAACTTTGTGAGAGTAATTAGCATAGAAAATTACATCTTAATAAGGTAATTCCTATTAGTAATGGATATAATTATTAAAATGTTTAATTTCTTATTTGATAAAATTAATTAACATAATTAGAAGTTAATTAAAGATAATCAATGAGAATGAGAGAGAATTAATGGAGAGAAAACTTGAAATTTGAGAGTGAAATAGAGTTCTTATGATGTGGCACTTTAAGAATAGAGAATGCCACGTGGGTTGCAGAAGTGCCACGTCAGACGCTTCATCTATAGTAATATAGTATAGATAATAGATTGGGTCAACAAAACCTTCTATCTTAGGTCTGGGTTAAAGAAAACCTACATTATAAACATATAGCCCAATCTATTATAATATACTATAGGGAGAAGCCTTTCTCAAATTATAAAACAACTAAATTTTATAATTATCTAGTAAAAAAATTCAAAATTTTTATTAAAAGAAGCCCCCGTGCCTTGCACGGGATATGGGGGCTAGTAATATATTATAGGAGAAGCCTTAGGTTAACAAAACCCTCTCTATTAGGTGTGGGTTAAAAAAACCTACATTATAAACATATGGCCTAACTATTATCTATTATTGGGTTAACAAAACCCTCTCTCTTTAAGTGTGGGTTAAAAAAACCTACATTATAAAGATATTGCCTAATCTAAAAAACTAAGGGCCCGTTTGGTTCGCGATTGGAAAACTTGTTTTCAAAAACTAATTTACACCTAAACTAATATGCATTTTGTACTACATCCAAAACTGTTTTAGGATTTCCAATAAAATCATGTATGATTTTACAAAACAAAAAAATGATGTTTTCTTTATTTTCAATGAAATCATTTAGGATTTTATAGTAAAGTCAAAAGAATAGTTTTAGATGTGATATAAGATGTAGTAAATTTAGGTGTAAATTAGTTTTTGAAAACAAAATTTTCAATCGCGAACTAAACGGGCTCTAATTTTTCTAATTATCTAATAAAAAAATTCAATTTTTTTTTTAAAAGAAGCCCGTGCACGGGATATGGGGGCTAGCATTCACACAAATCCTTTCCATCTTACTTCTTCATTTTAAATTGATCCAACGGCTGAGACATAGAGTCCTAATTTAATGGCCAAGACATAAAAGCCCAGCCTTCTTCGTTCTTCTTCTTCATAGCTAGGGTTGGGACTCGGGCGAGTTGGGTGGGTTAGAGGTTTTGGACATACCACGCCCACACTATACCTCCGTGTGCCCAGAATGCCCATAGAACCCATAAAACCCGGAAGGAGTCTACCCACGCATGACCCGTGTAAATTTCTCGGGTTCTTCAGGTTTTTTGGGTTCTTCAGGTTGCCCAAGTTTCAATAAATTTAGGTGATTAGATAAATTTATTAATACAAAAAATAATACAAATAGATAACAAATTTAATTAAATAAAATATCCTTTATGGTTCCAAAAGATAAACAAGCTAACAATTGATCTGCTCACTTAATAAATAAATTAAAGATGATTTTAAAATCTTTTGAGTTTTATTTATTAAGTGAAAAAAATCTTTTTGACTTTACATAAAATGAGGCATGGAGAAAATTTTTTTTTTTTTTTTTTTGTCTTAATACCTCCACTCTATATTGGTAATTCAATATATTTATCTATTTCTATCTTTCAAAACATTTTCACATGTTAGAAATTAATTAAAATTTTATAATTTATTTATATATATAAGTTTCTCGGGTTGGGCGGGTTGTCCGGATTGACAACTATTTCTGTCCACGCTTGCCCAAATTCAACTTTGGGTTGGCAAAATGATGTCCATAGTTGCCCAAATGCCCAACAACCTTTACCCACGCTTGCCCAAATTTCTGATCGGGTTCGGGTTGCTCGGGTTGACCCAACCCAAATTCCACCCCTATTCATAGCAGCTATGGCTGCCTTTTTTAGAGGGATAGAGAGAGGGACATTTAGAGAGAGAGAGAGAGAGAGAGAGAGAGAGAGAAATAGAGATTAGCTCATCAAATAAAGAGAGAGATCAGCTCATCATATATTGGATTTCAATATACAACGAAAAGAAAAACAGATTTGGGAATCGAGATATGATGAGAAAAATCTGATTTTTTTTTTAAAGTAAAAACATCAGATTCGGGGTTTCAATCTCTCGGTTTGGGGTTCAATCAATGATTTAAAAAAAAAAAATCAGATTCATGTCTTAATAATCAATAATGAAAAAGTTTAGATTTTTTTCTTTTTTATTTATTAAAAAAAGTTCAGATTCATTTTGTTAACTTACTGCACCTTAAGATTTTCTGGATATGTGCTTCTTGTTGTTGTTCTTATTGGTGAAAATGGATCTGCATCAGGGACTAAAGATTTGAACCAAGACAACTCAACCCACATCGGCAAAAGCATAAATTATCCAAATTATAAGGAATCCAAGTCTATCAGTACAGGATCCATCTTTAAAGCTCCACAATCAATTGCACCATCAACATTTTTCAGAGAAGAAGACCCATGTTTCAAAGGCACAAGTTTGTGCTTTTCATTGAACTGGGTACAACCCACTTCAAAACCCCATTTTGAAAGCACCCACCAAGTCAGTAAAAGGATATGGGTCTTTGCTTAATTTGATCTGTTTTAATTTACTGAGATTTAATCGCTCTTTAATCAACGAAATCCGCTGACCATGGTTGCCATGGTGAAGAAGAAGAAGATCCACATGGCATTTGGAGTACTCTCTGCTCAAACACGAAATAAGCTGCAAAATGAAGAAACCCATCCTTCCTTCCGATGTCTGAAGTTGGCAACATGAAGGGTTAGTTCATGTTCTTTGTTGGATGAACATAACCATCGATCTCCTTGTATTACACTAACCGTTGGATGAATCAGGGCACTTTGGGTATTAGGATATGAGGTTACTTAAGTCCCTCACGTAATAGTCATACATGTTGAATACCCGCACATCATTTAACGATTGACACACGGTTTCCATCCAAAAAGATGATTATGGAGGGATGAAACCTAGTTTCAATTTTCAACTACGGAATAAACTCTAAGAGCATCCACAATTGTCATTGTCTATTTTGGTTGCGTAAAATGTAAAAATGCAAAAAATATTTACAAATACAATCCAATTCACATTCAATAAATTATCTAAATTTAACAAAATAGAAAAAAATAATAAAAAAATAAAAAAAAATAACTAGGTTGTATTTGAGAATCCGCACAGCATCACTTTAGTTTTCTTAAAAAAATAAAATTTTAAAATTTTAAAATTATAAAACTCTTTAGTTTTTTTTTTTTTAAAAATTTAGAAATTTTAAAATTATGGGACGGTATCTGAGAGCACGCCCCACACCAAACTAACTCTCAGAGTCCGCCTAATGCTGGGCGGACTCTCAAATACCGCGCATCTAATTGTCTAAATTTTTTTACATATTGTCTATATTTCTAAAATTCTCTCTCCTCCTATTCTAAATTTTTATTTTTAAACAATATTACTAAATTTAACTAGCAGGATGCTCTAAATTACCCTATTTTTAATTTTTTTCTACTTTTTGGATCCCAATCCTCTTACCACTCTTTACCCGCAGTCCTACTATAAACGACAAACTCAACGGGTTGGTTGGTGGCCGGTCAAAAGACCCCCCTCCCCCATAAAACTTGGCCCACCACTTATAATGGTCCCATTAAAATCATCCGAGATAGTGGTGGTCCGTAATAACGGTCTATTCTATCCTAGTATCCTGTTCCTTTACCGGTCAAATTATTTCGGTTCTATTTTTGTTTAATTTTGGAAGCACTGTATCTGTATAACCTAAATTCACCTATAAAATGGCCCAATTTGACGTTGTAGTAGAAATAATTAAATCAAATCAAATCAAAGCTCTCTCTTTCTTTCTCTCTCTAGATTTACAAATCTCTCTCCCCCTCTTGATTCATTAATTTTGAGTTGGTTTGTGAGAGAGAGAGAGAGAGAGGAATTCCCCTCTGTTCTTGATCTTCATCAGTAGTCCTAGTTCTCTCTCTCAGAGCCATGGCTGTTAATTTTAATAACAAATTTTCCATGGCTCTGAGCAGCCTTAATCTCTTAATTACCATCGCTATAGTATGTTTGGTTTCTAGAACTGCTTTTGCTGAACTTGAAAGATTTGAAGAACCGGCGAAAGGCGATGGGTCACTTAGTTTTTTAGTGGTTGGGGATTGGGGTAGAAGAGGGACTTACAACCAGTCTGATGTTGCTCTTCAGGTTATTTATTTAATTCCCAACTAAACCAACTTTTATTGGTTTTTAAAAAATTTAATTAATTAGCTCTAAGTATTATTTATAATTTGGGTATTATAGTTAAAAAAAAAAAGGTTGTTACAATACAATTTTTTTCTTTAAAAAAAAACTGTGAACTTTCATTTTTGTATATTGCTATACATTTTTATTTTTTAATCATCATTCGAAATTGTGAACTTAATTTTTAATAAAATTCCAAACGCGCCATTTTTAACTTTAAATTTTCTCATATTGTTGTTGTACATGTAGATGGGAAAGGTAGGAGAGAAGCTAGACATAAATTTTGTCATATCCACGGGCGATAACTTTTACGACAATGGATTGACGGGTACAAACGACCCTAATTTTGAGGAGTCATTTACAAAAGTTTACACCGCTAAGAGCCTTCAAAAGCAATGGTATAGTGGTAAGTTTTCGTCGCGCTTAAACCTAAATAAGCACAAAATTATGTCTAAAAAAATATGTATATATATCTGCAACATTTTTTTTTTTATTCAAATGTTTAAGGTAATCATAGTATGCGTATTATTTGCAGTTTTAGGTAATCACGACTACAGGGGCGATGCTGAAGCACAATTGAACCCTATCTTGAGGAAGATCGATAGCAGATGGCTTTGCTTGAGATCCTTCATTCTCAATGCAGGTACATATATAGTTATATGATCATATACCTATAGTTATTTTTTTTGCTAACAATTGTTTCTCATATTTTTTTTTTCTAGAAATTGCGGAATTTTTCTTCGTCGACACAACTCCAATGGTGGACATGTACTTTACAACCACAAAGGACCATACCTACGATTGGAGAGGTATTACTTCTCGGCAGAAGTACATCTCGGAGCTTCTAAAGGTATAAGTACTTAAAATTAATTATTTAAGGGTTAATTTAACTTACCCCCAAAATTAACGGATATTTGAACTTACCCCCCTCAAAGATCCCGTAATTAACTTACTCCCCCAAACTCACAGTTTCTGTCTTTTTACCGTTTGAAGGTGTACATGCTTCTCGCACGCTCACATTTATGACCAAAATGCCCGTCACGTGCGTAATACATGCTTTACGTAAGGTCCCTAAGCTAGGATTAATCCTCCGGTCCATCTTACAACTTCAGATCAGATGGTTAAGATTTTCTCATAACCTTGATCTTCTTCTTCTTCCCCACCCAACCATACGGCCGAGAAATTCCATCTCCAACTCCTCCACCAAAATCCTAAATAATCTAAAAACACAATTGTCTCCCAAAACAATCGTCACCACAAAACCACCATCATTTCTTACTTGTGATGGTGTCGGATATCACTACCCGTGAAAAGGGGTTATTAAGAGATCCAGGGTTTCAGTTTTATTTTAGGGTTTTATAGTCTAGGAGATTTATCCCAACATGCCGTCTCCCCGTGGTAACCCAAAGAACAAAAATGGTGAAGGGTAGAGAAGGCGAAAGAGTCAGGCTCTATGTACGAGGAACCATTCTTGGTTACAAGAGATCGAAATCAAATCAGTACCCAAACACCTCGTTGATCCAGATCGAAGAAGTAAACACAAAGGAGGATGTTGCTTATTACTGTGGTAAGAGAATGGCCTACATTTACAAGGCCAAGGTGAAGAGAGATGGATCTCATTACAGGTGCATTTGGGGAAAAGTTTCACGACCACATGGTACTAGCGGCGTCGTAAGAGCCAAGTTTAAGACCAACCTTCCCCTAAGTCCATGGGAGCTAGGGTTAGGGTTTTTATGTATCCAAGCAACATATGAGTTGATTGTGATATTCCATTTTTAGTTGTGTAAAAAAAAAAGAGATCCAGAATTTCGATTAAGCTGTTGTGCATGAAATAAAAAATTAGGTTTTGATGGATATGGAATTAGTAGGGGATGTGCCTCCATTGGCACTCAAATCGAACCCTATGTTGCTGAAGAGTTGTTCTCACAGTGGCTTTGATTACCAGATACCACTTGGTGTTTTCTTTCCTTCCCACTTTCATTTATTTTATTAAATTCTGATGGTACATCGTCTTAGGAGACAATGATGGTTTTAGATTATTTAGAGTTTTGGTAAGGGATTGTTGGAGATGGAATTTCTAGTCCATGGGGTTGGATGGAGAAGCAGAAGATCAAGGTTATGAATTTAATCTCAACCATTTGATCTGAAGTTGTAAGATAGACCGTAGGATTAATCCTATGATAGGGACCTTAAGTAATACACGTGAAGGGCATTTTGGTCATGAATGTGAGCCGTGCGAGACGCACATATGCCTTCTAACAGAAAAAAGACGGAAAGCGTGAGCTTAAGGGGGTAAGTTAATTACGGGATCTTTGAGGGGGTAAGTCCAAATCTTCATTAATTTTGGGAGGATAAATTAAATTAACCCATTAATTACTATTAGTTAGGAAATTAATTCTTAAAAAATTAAAAGCCAAATGTGCAACCTATTAATTTTGCAGAAAATTAGAGTTTAGACCATTATATAGTAATTAATTAGTGTTTAGTATTTGATAATTTTAAAATATGTGTTTCATCCTAAATGGTAGTTAGTCAAAAGTTTGTATTGTAAGTGACAATAATACCCTTATTTTGTAACCAAACTAAATATTCTCCACTACAATTCCTATTTATTCTCTTATATTAACAAAATATTCTTTTATTACAATTTATAATTTTTCTTAATTTTATAAAATTATATATTAAAACTAGATGGACGCTTCGGATGTCATCGAAATTCAAAAAATATTAAAACTAGGGACTGAGATTCATATCACGTGGGTAATAATCATACGCGTGTAAATCAGTATAAAAATTTGTCATAACTTATCCACAATTATGAAGAAGATAAAGATGATTAGAATTCCTAAAAATAAGGAACTTATAGTTATTACATTGATTTTTTAAACTGTTTCAGAAGTGTTGAGACAGTTACAAAGGGTAATAAAGGAAATTTAACTTATAGAAAATGGTTCACGGTGGACTAAATTAATATTTTAAAAAGTTTAAAAGACTAACAACTATTTTTTAAAATGATCACGAGATCTTTTGTGTATTTTAAAAATATCAAATACTAAACACTAATTATTTTTTCTCTATGGGGTTTTTAACCAATTTTATGTTAATTTTGGAAATAGGATGTGGAAAAGGCACTAATGGAATCGAATGCCAAGTGGAAGATTGTAGTGGGTCACCACGCAATTAGAAGCGTTGGACATCACGGCGACACTCAAGAGCTCGTACGGCAACTTCTTCCAATTCTTCAGGTATACCTTTAATTATGGTAAATTATGCAAGGCACGAGACTTTTTTTTGAGAAAAAAATTTGAATTTTTTTATTAGATGATTAAAAAATTTAGTTGTTTTATAATTTTAATTACTACAAATTTTTAAGGAAAGAATTTGTAGAGAGAAAGAGATTTATATTATAATCAGAAAGTTTAGTTACTTTAAGGTTATAATTACTATAAATTTTTAAAGAGAGAATTTTTAGAAAGAAAGTGACACGTGGCATGATTGAAGAGAATGCTTGTGAGAGAGACACGTGGCAGAGAAAGGCATCTCCTATAGTATATTACTAGTTTTATAGCCCATGCAAAACACGGACTTTTTTTTAAAAAGAATCATAACTATAAAATTCGTGTTGTTTTTAAAAGAATTCATAACTATAAAAAAAAAACCTAAATTAAATGTGGCATTTACCTGCTTGGTACACCGTAAATATTAGGAAATGCAACAATTCACGGTTTATCATGTGTTTGTAGATGATTGATGAGGGTATCTAATAACAAATATTTGGTAGGATTTGCAATGAGCTTCCAAAATAAACAATCTAATTTTTTTTTTCTTCTAATTTATAGAATTTTAATTAGCACTTACAAGAACCGTGAATTTTCGCATTTGCGAATATTCACGGTGTACCAAGCAGGGCTTTAGAGAAAGTACGTTTTTTTCTTTAAACCATGGTTTTTTACTGTTATAACTAACAAAATTCTTATGATTATTAAATAATAATTTTTAAATTTAACAAAAACTTAAAAACTATAGTTTTTAACAAATAAAACGTTTAAAATTTCATTAGCTACACCTTTTTAGGTGTATTTTCTCATTTTAAATGAAATAGATAGACTTTAATTCCATATTCTATTAACACCCACTTAATCTTAGGTACACCAACATACAAGCCACATTGAATTGATCTAAGAGATAATTATTTTGTGAGGATGATCTCCTTCGTCATGTAGATTTTGTTTGTAAAAAATTAGATTACTAAAAAACTTTGAACCATATAAAAAAATTTATTGAAAATCAATTGTAAAATAAATGCGTAGAAGGTTTAATATTTCAATCAAACATTTGATGAAGTTAATAGTTTTAAAATGATGTAATTATTATGAGGATGATCTACATACGTAGATGATCATCTTGACAAAACATCAACCCTTGGATAATGTCCAGGCGGGCCAACATGTGGTGTAAAGGCGATGTAAGATTAAGTGGGTGTTAAGAGTTTAAAGTAGAGTGCAACTAAAATAATTCACACAAATGGAGTTTAATATTTCTAATTTCAAAAGACTATTGGAGACCTAAGTCAAAATACTTAGAATAACACATGAAATGAGAGCATGATAATCAAGATATAGGAATTTCGTATTTTATGCTGTTGTCTCTTAGAATTTCGTATTTTATGCTGTTGTCCCTGCAACTCTCGATAATATATCACAAATACCCAATATAATTCTTGAAGTTTAAAATCCACTATTGTTTATCATGCACACTCTTTTAATTTGCCCCTCAAAAGAAAGACAGAAAATAAAAAATGAACAAAAGTAAAAAATAAACTTCCAGTCAAGAAAAAATGGATAGAATGCCAACAATATTTTTTTATCCATACACACCACCAACATTTACAAAAATAAAATAAAATAGAGAAATGAACACGTGGTGTCACAACATGTTCAACCACCAATAGTCGAATTCGTAATCTTCTTTAAACTTTTTTAGATATGAATTTTTTCTTCTTTTTATCGGCAAGATCTAGATAGAGAGGGGTATTTAGAGAGAGGCGAGATTTAGAGAGGTAGTGGAGAGTAGTGGAGAGAGGGGAGAGATCTGTAGGGAAGAGAGGGGTGGAGGCGGTGGTGGAGAAAGGGGACAGATCTGTATGGAGAGAGGTGTGGAGGGGGTAGTGGAGAAAGAGGACGGATCTGTAGGGAGAGAGGGGTGGAGGCGGTGGAAAGGATCTGAAAAAGAAAAAAAAAGTTAGCCGGCAGTGGAGTGGGACGTGGCCGGCGGTGGAGTGGGAGTGAGGGTGGTGATTCTAGTGAAGATAATAATTTAGTTTGAGATTTTTTAAGGTTGGGTGGAAAGATACCAACCTATTTTTAGATAACCATCCCTCTAGTAGAACTCTATCCGTCCCCCAACTATTTTAAAGCATTTTATACACTCCCCCATCATTTCCACCCCAAATATTTTGAGGAACTCTTTTAACAACACCCTTATAGAAAACACAAGTCTGCATGGTTGCCCATTAATGCTATATATATAACCATGCATTATGAATTTGCAGGCAAATAACCTCGATCTCTACATGAACGGCCATGATCATTGCTTGGAGCACATCACTGACACTGAGAGGTAAAACCCTTATATGCACCCTTTTAGAGCACGACCAGTGCAAGACCCCAAACCCATCAAATTTCTCAGTGGGTTTGGGGCAGGGCAAGGCTACTGGTTCGTGGGGCGAAACCGCAGAATATTTCCGCGTCGTATAAATGTTACGCGGGAAAGTTAATATTAGATTATTATAATATATATATGAGAACGGATCCATGTACAACCTTATTTGTACATCGTTATTTTTACATTAGTTGTGGGGCCCACATGGTGAGGAATTAATGGCTAATTTTTTGTGAGAATGATCTACAAGATGAGTAGAACATCCTTACCAAAAATCATATCATTCTAAAATTTTTAACCTCATAAAAAATTAATGGGAAGTTGATTAAAAATTAACGGTGAACAATGAACGATGAGAAAAAAAAAGTCAATTTTTAATGGGACTACCAGTTTTAGAATGATTTGATTTTTGGTGAGGATAATCTACAAGGTGAATAGAACATTATCAAAAAATATCAGCTCTTAGATTAACAGCATATGGGCCCCACATGCCACTGTATATATAAAATGTACAAATAAGACTGTACTCTGATCCAGACTCTATATATATACTATTATAATATTAGTATACGATTAGAATCGTGGAAGATTTCTACGAGAGTTTTAATTTTAGAATATTATAATATAAATATTAGATTACTATATCGCGAAATATTTCCGAGGCGCAGAACATTTCCGCTTCGCGTAACATTTATGCAGGTACCCTTAAGCCCCTTAACCGCACACCAAATTAGTGGCTAAAGTGCAGGGTCTAGAGTTTTGAGGTACCTGCTGACCTTGCTAATTTGTTGGCTTTGAGGCTTTGAGGTGCCCCTAGTCGTGCTCTTAATGAGTCAAACTTTATTTTATTTTTAATTCACAAAGACGATTTTAATTTCTGCTATCAAAAATTTTGATCCACAAAGACGATTTTTCTACTATAAAAAATTTAAGAGTTAATGCTGATGAATTATATATGGTACGTTTTGATTATATTACAGTGGTATTCAATTTCTAACAAGTGGTGCGGGATCAAAGGCTTGGAGGGGTGACCTTCAAACAGGATCGAATCGTGATGATGTGAAATTCTTCTACGATGGACAAGGGTTCATGTCCGTACAATTGACTGAAACTAATGCCGAGATCACATTCTACGATGTTGTTGGCAATATTTTGCACAAATGGAAAGTGCCCAAGGAGCTTCGTTCAGCCATGTAGATCATTCAAGATTACATACAATAGCTCTAGCCATTAATTGTAACACACGTACTACGTACCTTAGTTCGTTATTGTAAATGAACATAACCCTAATTGAAGACGGAGATATAATAGAAAATTTTGATGTAGTCCTTCTATATATATACAAATTTCGTGCACGTGTGTTGCACGTATTTTTATGTTAAGATTGTTCTTTAATTATAGTTGTTGTGTATTAATGTGTCATGTTGCTCATTTAATTTAGAGAGAGGATATATGACTATATGGCCCAATCTTGGCCTCTCCATCCTGATCGTTCATTTTGGGATAGGTGTACGCTTGGATATATCGCTGATATGGCAACTCTTAGTCTCCTTTCTAGTCGGCTAACCGGCTTATTCGGCTTGGCCCCCTCAAAAATTTCGAACACGTCATGTCAAAGTCCGACTGCTGCTGACTCCCACCAAACCTTCTTCTCTCTTTCTTCTCTATCCCGTAGCTTTTCTCCTTTTCACTTTACCAAAACGAACTCCACATTTCAGCTAACAGAGAGATGTTAGAGAAGAGAGTTATTGTGAAACCCCGTTAATTAAAAATAATAATAATAAAAGTAGGTAAAAAAAAAAGAGGAATTTTTTTAGCTAGGTTTGGGGGACACGAGCTGGCCCGACCCACGACCCAGCCCGTGACCCAAACCCGCCACCTCCCTCTCCCCCAATCAGCTGCATGCTGATCAAAAA
>MVGT01002598.1:30509-41988 GCA_002174775.1 Macleaya cordata
GCGTCATTAATTTGTGACGGAAGAGCTTGTGACATTTATAATCGTTACAAATTTTAAAACTTGTCACGGTTATAAACGTAACAAGTGACCAATTGCCACGTTTATTTCATGACGATTTATCTTTATTCCCCTCTAATGTGGCGGTAATAAACTTAACAAATTTGTTTAAACGTGACAAATTTGTCACTTAACTGTTGAAAATCTCTCACAGTTATAAACGTGACAAAGTTTTAAGAAATTGAAAAAAAATTTAAATTTATTTTTGGCCCCTATAATGGGTTCTTTACACCTGGCACACCCAAAAGGTCCGTTCCTATCACCCATAGGGTGGTCCCATTCCCATACAAATAAAATCTCTCCCCACACCCCACACCCATATTTAAACCCATAATGCACCATATCACAAAAAAAATCTAAAATCAAATTATATTTCACTTTAAATGTCAAAAAGGTAGCTCCCCAACACAAGCTTAACACATAGAAGTTGGTAACATTCATAAGCGTTTAGTGTAAGTAGAGCTTTACAACATGAAGAGTTTAAAGCTTGTAGGTGATTTAATTTTGCATTAAATCAAACATACAATTACAAATAACGGAGAAGCAAAGAACCTCAAAGCTCACATATGCTATTGACTTCATACACCAAAAATTGCCAGCAACATTCCTGATATTTTCACCTACTAGCAAGGTTGAGGGAAGCAATTTAAATAACATCGTATTATATTATACTAAAGGGATCAAAGACCAAAATAGAATATCACAAGCAAGTAAAATGTGAAGAATTACCTTTTTTGCTTTTTTCCTTTGCATGTAATGAAAGAGGACCTGATTAAGAAATGAGAGTTGCAAACAAAGTTAGTAAATGGACATCCATTTCTTTTCGTTTTTGAATCAAAATAAAAACGAACAGGTGCATTTGAAACTAACATTGGACACAAGCATTAGAAAGACAAATAGGATTAACATAACTTATAATATAACTGTATGCTAGTATACACTTGCTACATGTAGCAACAAAAAATCAATAGATCTGCTTGAAGCATAAAAAAGAAAAATCATTCCTAGTGAAACATTTTCATATAGAATTCGTATTTCAAAACTGAACATACCATACTGGAATCAACTAGCTGTTTAACTTCAAATGTTTTAAGTTATAGTATACTTCAAGATTTAAATAAAATGTACAAGTATAGATTGATCAAGTACCTGAATTTGTATGTAAATGAATAAATGATTGGTAAAGAAAATTTCTGAAGTAAATATTTCAGCCTTGGTAAATCTAAAACAATAAAATGAAAGTCAAAAAGGCACAGAGATCGTTTTCAGTCGTTTTTATATAATATATCAAATAGCTCTCTATTCAATGCAAATTGAATTCTAATTTAACAGCTTTAAGACAATACACACTAATCTTGTTTTGCTAAAACCAAGTTGTCCATACCCAGGATCATGTATCACTATATGAATGATACAGAGATTACAAGTTTGACCCTGCAGTCTAACATTTCATATTATAGTGAAGCAGTTGTCTGCTAATGAGGAAGATATATAGAGAGATAGCTATATATAAAGACTTCAGTTCTAGAAATCAGCTCAACACTTAGTTCCTAACAAACTAAGGAGTGTTACTCATTACAACATTAAATCTGAATGGATATCACAGATATATAGAGGTCCACAGAATCACATTTTATAACTCATCATCCAGAGTGAAAATTACATACTAATAACTACACTAACATTCTAATCACCAGTACTCAGAACAGTTTGGTATATAATTGAGTTACAAAATAACACCACTCATTGCATAAGAGAAAAGAATCAAGAAAAACTTGGAAACTTATTACCTGATCTATTGACTGGTAATTAATTAGCCAAAGCTCACCAAACTCAGATCTAGAGATGTTACTAGGTTTACAAACAACAAAGGTAAGCTAACCAATTCAACCTAGAAATAATAGAATAACACAACATTCAGCTAAATCTCAATCACACTACACCTACCCAATCATAATTTTTAATAAGAAATTCAACTACAGTGGATTTATGCCTTGTCAAAAGCTCCTGCAATACATTGAGAAGGCTCATCAACATTGATATTTATAAGGTATGACTTACAGGACAAGAAAGATAAACATCACAAACTATCCTGGATTCCATACATACAGGGTTTTAGGTCCTTATAGAGTAAGATTCCTGTTTTATGAGAGCTGCATCCCTTAAAAAATTAAACATCTTCCACGAATCCACAACATTTCAGATCATTTAGTAATTAAGTACAATAAAAAGAATGCAGAAAAAAGATTAATTTTTTCCAAAAATATACATCAAACACAAGCCTCCATATCAAACCCAAATTCTAAAAATACTTAAACATAAAACCCTTTCAAATTAAATTCCCATATCAGATTCCCACCATTGCTAGTTAACATACATATATCATTCACATTAAAACGATAGTAGTCTCATTTTCCAATAACAAAAAAAACTATACATAACATACCATTGATCTTATATATATAACGTACCACTTGAGGCCTGATATTTATCATCAGAAACAGAGCATGAACCAAAGCAATAAACGTTATCCCAACCGAAGTCAAATATGATTGACCTACTTCCCGGTTGCGATAAATTTGCATGAACTGAGCTGCCTCTTTTACCTTGCCAGCGCCTGTCTACATTTCCAAACAACTTTAACAAAACATATTCTATAGAGCAAGAACTCCCTAAGTGAGCAATGCAGAACATGTTATTAACCTCAAATTAAGCATTAAAGATGATACTCATTCAGCTTTTCGAAAAAATGTACTAATTTGAACCTGTAATACAATAGAACAAGAACTCCCTAAGTGATCAAGGATTTTTTTGACAGTTGGAGTAAAGTATGCGTTAAAGTAAAATAAAATTTTTCCTGTTTTGATACTCTAGAATCAGAAATCTATTTGGTTTAAAGGAGAGATATATGTCTACAAAAAGAGGAAGATGAGTCAATACCTGTAACAATGCCTAGACAGGATAATGAGAGTAAAGTATGCGTTAAATATTCCACTTATATGAACCAACTTATCTTAACTAAGAGAATGATATAACACCGCTGCATGATCTTTCCTTGTCACTTCCTTTTCTTGTTTGATGCATGATCTTCTCTTTTTTGTTCCCCACATGAAAAGATAAAACATAAATTTTTTGTAAAAAAAAACATCTCATAGTACATTCACCATATTGTGTTTTTATTATAAAAGAGTTTATAATAAGTGAGCCCTTAATATAACTTCTTTTTTTTTTGTTCTTAACAGTTTGTTGAATTACTCTTTAGACAAAAAGAAGCTACAGTTTAATATGAAATCAAAGCAGGGGACATATAACTTTGTACACTACAAAATCAACAATAGACCCCATAACATGAATATGAAGTGGCTTTCTACTTTTAACTAATCAAACAAACTAATATGAACTACTTTGAACCCTTTTTGTTTGGTCAATTGATTTTGAGATTTTCATTGTCACCGTAACGAAACACATTTTAATATGAACTACTCTAAACCCTAAAATAAACAGTCAAAAGCAATCACTAAAGAGAGAAGAAGAAGAAAAACACATACTAATTACAATTGAGAGGTCGAGAGATTTCGATGTATTGATAAGTTGATGCTGCTGCTGTCCCACTTTAATCAACTACTACCCAAGGAACAAAGAAAAAAGAATTAGGAAACACATCTTATAAAAAATGGAATTACAAAGAGTGAAGCAATCTTAACAATACCTGAAATTAACACCCCTCACTGCTCTACTCTGCTGCTGCGCTGCCTTCTCCCTCCTCCGTATTTTGCCTAGATATCAGGAAAGAGTAAATACATTAGTACCGAAAACAAGCAGATTTGAAGCTCACCTTCACCCTCCTCCTTTACCGGGCTTGGGACCGGCAATGCTATAACATTTGCATTGGCGGAGTTAAAAAGGGGTTAGTAGATTGATTAAAAGGTTTAGGAAATGAAATACACAGAGAACAAAAAAACTAACCAGTAGATAATAATTACTATATTGATTAAAGTTTTAAACATCACATTTGTATATGCCCTATATAAACATCGAATATGTAAACTTCAAAAAACAAACCAAGGTTAGGAACTAAATATGTTCAACTTTTAGGCTGCAACCGAGACTCGGACCATTCAACCAATCGCCTTCAGAAAAGCCTCCTGAATATTAAGTATGTAAACCTCAAAAAAGAAAACAAGGTTATGAACTAAATATGTTCAACTTTCAGGCTGCAACCGAGACGGACCAAATTAACCAATCGCCTTCAGAAAAGCCTCCTGAACATCAAAAGCTTTTAATTTGACCTGAATTTTTTTACTCTTTTAATCGGCAGAACTGAAAAATGTATGCACCGATTTCATCAAATAAAACACAAGAAACACTAAAAAGTTCCACCCGAAGCAAATCAAACCCTCAAGTCGAAAATGAGCTTGAAACGGCGAAGAGATACTACCTACAGGCAACAATTGGCATCTCAACACTAAAGAAATTAGCAATTCCCAAAATGTTAGATTAGTATTTACCCGACTTTGCAAAGGATTTAGAGTCATTGCTACATTAGATATATCTGCAGTTACTGACTGAAGTAAGGAAGGAAGCATTGAAGTTTACAAACAAGAAGAACAATAACAGCAAAACCATACTGAAAACAAAAATGAACAACAATAACAAACCCTAAATTTCGTGCACCTTACAATGGAGAACGAGAGACAACAACTAACGAGAGATAAAGAGGGGTTTTTGACCCTTGAGAGATACAAACAGAGACACGAACAGAAAATAGGAAGAGAAACCCTAAATTTCGTACACTTACTTGGGGGTTTCTTCACCTTGTAGATTCGGCTTGGGGATTTCGTCTGCTTGTAGATCTAGTCTGGTACATAAATCTGAACGAGAAAGGAGTAGCAGATCTAGAAAATAGGAAGAAAAAAGAGCTTTTAGAAGGATGAGTGATGAGATCAGTTTCTGGTTCATAAATCTGAGAGAAGTTGAAGAAAAATGGAGAACAAGAGTGCTCATTTTACTCCATTTTACTCCATCTTCAAGGGATTTACAGAGGAGAAGATAACAATGGAGACAGATAAGTGAAAAAAATATTGAGAGACGAGGGAAAGAGATGTGAAGGAGGCGGGAGTGAAAAAAACGAGGCGGCAGGAGTGAAATTAGCGAAGGAAATCGCGTGGGCCCAATTTTTTTTTGGGGGTATTCGTTTGTTTCTCACGTTTGTATGATAGAAAAAATTTTAAGAATTAATTCATGGATTTTTTATAACATTTATGGGATGTTTGTTACTATTATAAGTGTGATAACGTTCCTCACTAATATAAACGTGACAAACTCATAAAATAGTGTGTTACAAAATTACCATTCTAGTGTAGTGAGCTATACAAAGAAAAATCACCACAATCTCATCAAAATTAAATCTCCACTTGCATGCATAAAAAATGGGGGTAATTAGGTTATAAAACCCATATATTTACCTAAAATCTTCAACCCATCCATCTAACAAATTTCTAGGGCATAACAAAATTTCATTTTCTTTAAAAAACTCAATTTACATCACAAAAATTTCAAGATCCACAATATTTAGGTTCTGATTTCTCATTTTAACACAAAAATATTTGCCCATCTCATCCCTTTTTCCATCATTAAGCTATAAAACACCAAGATCTATACTAGCATGCATTGTAGAACAAAAATCCTAAATTGCTAGCTCAAGAAATCAGCTGAAATGGAAAGGTTCTAGGTTAGAAATCTTACCCCAAAGCGCACCCTTTCTTCCTCTCTTCTTCTTCTCCTTTCTCCTTCTTCTTCCTTCTTTTTCTTCTTCTTTCTCCTTCTTCTTCCTTCTTCTTCTTCTTCCTTCTTCTTCTTCTTCCCTCTTTCTTTTTTTTTTCCTTACTACTGGTCGGCTGCTGCCGCTGGTCCGGCAAAGACTGCTGCTGCTGCTGCTGTCACTCTCTCTCTCTCTCTCTTTCTCCCTCTCTCTCTTCCTCTTGCAGATCTCTCTCTGTCTCACTCTCCAAGTCTCTCTCTCAGCTCTCTCTCACTCTCACAACCTCCTCTCAGTCTCTCTTCTCCCTTCTATCTCTCCCTCTCTCTCTATTTTAGTTCTTTCTCCCTCCCACGATCTGTTCTCTTTCCCTTCTTTTTCTTTTTTTTTGTTTCTAATATTATTACTATTATAAGTATTATTACTAGCAGATTTTTTTTTGTTTACTACACTACTATTTCTACTAATACTATTATTATAGGTAATAAACTCTTTTCTTTTTGTTAGTGGGGTCTCACANCTTTTTTTTTGTTTCTAATATTATTACTATTATAAGTATTATTACTAGCAGATTTTTTTTTGTTTACTACACTACTATTTCTACTAATACTATTATTATAGGTAATAAACTCTTTTCTTTTTGTTAGTGGGGTCTCACATACCAACTACTTTTACATTACTGTATTATGATTTCTCGATTTTCTTTTAAAACCTGCATTGTCTTAAATTCTTGTTAGTGACTATTTTTTAGTATTATAAGTTTCTTACTGAGCTTTTTGCTCAGATCCAGGAGATATTACTGCAGAGGGAAACGAGGATATAGGAGAGGATTGGTCGAACTATATCTATACCCTTTGAGGAGATCGATATAGAGAGAACGTCAGCGATAGATTTCTTACACTTGAGGTGTTGTATTTTAGCCTTTTTGAGGTGCATGTTATCTTACTTGTTTTGTATATATTTTCGTAAGATATGTATATAAGACAAACACACTTATGTATATTATATCACTTAACTCAAGTTATCTATGTATATTATTAAGTGTGGCATCAGTTTAGAATTGTGGTTTGAATCCAGCCTAGTGGATGACTAGGTATTTTTATTTTGACGAAGTAACAAGTCTTGATGAGATGATATGACTATCGTGGATGATTGAAATGATTTAGAAATATTACTTGTGGATAAATCATCTCTTCTACAGGTTTATAACAGGTTGCAAACCCTGAAATTACAGGGGAGACTCTGGCGAATTTTTCATTCGCCCTAGCCATATTTTGAGGTGATTAATGATATAGATAGCTATATTAGTTTAACTCTAATTAGGTTTGTTTAGTACTAATTAGTCACCTTGTGTAGTAAGCCTAACGCCTCGAGATACGCCTCAATTTCTTAGAGATTTTGAGTTTCGAATTGAGGCGTTACATACACTTAGTTAGAAATTAAGGGGATTTTATGTCTAAAATTTTAAAGCCCTCTTGCTATTAGGAACTTATTTGTAATGAGATTATTTGTTTTTCCTAAAGTTCTTATTTGATTTGATTAGGTATTTTCACATATTATAGGTTTTTAGGTATTAAGAGAGAATGATTAACCATACTTGGACCCTTGTAGAGACTATTTAGGTTAGAGTTTAGATTACCAAACTTTATGTACGAAATTTATATGAATGTCAAGGATTTCTGAAGTGAATTAAATATGTTATTTACAGTTAGGAGTGTGTACTAAGACTAGAAGGGGGATAATGCTGATCCCCAGAAGAGGGATAATGTTGAAACGAAGCTGGGTAAAGGGAGAGGTTGGCAGAATAAACCCCCTAAAAATTCGGATGTAACCTGCTATCATTGTGGCATAAAAGGGCACCTATAAGGTAATTTTTATACGGCAGAGTATCTAGTTGATCTTTGTCAGGCTTCAATGAAGAAAGCTAAAACTGATGATAAGATAAATTATACATATAATAGTATCCCTACCAACGATACCCACCTGGAGTTATCTGATATGTTCCTCAATCTTGAAGGCAAGGATTTGAGCAAACTAATTAGTGATGAGTACGTTCATACCAATTAGAATTTTGTTGTACTACTTTTGTTGTTCTACTTTTGTTTTGCTAGTTTTACTTGTAAATATTATATATATATATATATAATATGAGTGTTTTTATATGTGCTTATATCTACCTTATTTTGTTAAAGGATATAGACCCAAGCATAGGTATATCCAAGGATATTGGTCCAAGTAGAGACATATGGTGAAGATGTTTGTCTAGCAGACAGCGCAACGACGCACATAATCCTCCGAGATAGTAATATTTCACGAGCATGAATATATTCAAGACTAGCATGACTACTATCACTGGCACGACCAATTTAATTGAGGGCTCTGGCAGAGCTAGTATTATGTTACCTGGTGGTACAATACTTCCTATTAACGACACTTTGTATTCCTCTAGATCCAGTATAGATTTGTTGGGCTTTAATGATATACGTCGTTGTAGACACCTAAATTTGGTTCACTTAGAGCACCTCAGTGATTCCGTCAAAACTAGTCAAACAGAGTCTGTAACAGAATCCGAAAGAGTCGAAATGAGGTGACCTGAGCCAGAGCCTCAGGAACTCCCCACAAACCTCTAAAAACTCTTGACAAAGCTCTGGAAACCCCGAAAATGCACTCAAAAGGTCCACAAAACACAGAATGGACCCCCATAAAACCCCAAAAATGAACTCAGAACGCATAAAAGACACGAAAAGACCAAAATACCATAAAGGGCCCCACACAGGAAGCTAAACTGCCTAGCCAGGGGCTACCATGTGGCAGTCGACTTAGACTCAAAAATGAACTCGGAGCGCATCTTGAAGATGCGCTTAGAACAGGCCTTGGGACGTCCTATAAATAGGACCCCCTCCCTTCTTTATTTTCATCCAAAGTTCATTTGCATTGAGAGTTATAGATCCAGAGTTTATTTGCATTGAGAGTTATATATCTAGAGTTTATTTTGCATTTGAAACTTCTGAATCTCAAGATGGTTTTTCATGTTCCATGATTGTTTTCTGAATCTCAAGAAGGTTTTCGTTCATAATTCGATCCACTTTTCGAATTTCTAAATTTCATGTACGATTGTCTCTGGGTCACGTACACTTTCTAGTTCTAAAGCTCGATAATCTCTCTGAAGGCAACCTGCTACGTTCGGGACGAGAACGGGAGAACGATTAGTTATTCGTCAAAAACCTATCGAAACTAGAAAAATAAGAGAAATAGTAACGAACCTCTACCCAAATCTCTGGTCAAATCCAGGAAGCGCTCAGGTATATACTTAATACTCTTAAACTCTTTACGATTCATTATTCAAAGATAGTGAGCTCAAGCATTGTAATTATTTTCAAAAAGTAATAAATAGTAAATCTTCAAAATAAAAACTCGTTGTTATCATCAAAGTAGTATCAATGTAGTGTCTCTCTAAGGGAGCATGCTTTCTAGCATGACTCTATAGTATGCTACATAATATTAGATAGTGTTTGGGATGGCAAATCTTCCTAATTCAAAACGAGAGAAAACTGTATGATTGACAGCATGATCAATTCGTGGAGAATTCAAGCAAAACCGGCACGAATCGTCAATATCTTCAAAACTCCTTCCAAGTAAGTAGAGAAATGAGGGAACTCCACCCACGACAAGGTTCCACTCACAAAATCGGCACGACTCGTTAACCATCATCCTCTTACCCTCCTTTAAATAAGGACATATCATCGGCATGTCTCGTCAATCACAATCTTCTTATGCTCCTTCAAATAAGAACGCATCATCTAAGTTACGACCATTCCCCATGAGAACGCTAAGTTTTCTCCAAGTGAGGAATAGTTGTAGCCTAATCACTAGTATAGAAAAGTTCTCAAGGCGAGAGATACAAAGATCTCCCAGAGCATGAACAATCCACCAAAGCCCTCCCGATCAATGAGGCACGCAAGCAAGAATAGGTAAAACCACCTTATTATCTTCATTCGTTGGGATAATAGCAGCAGATGTCAGATCATTTACACTAATGTACTTATCTTTCCTACTTTGTTTTCTTATAAAAAATAGAACTAACTATTTTTTTATGCAGGAGAGTTCACTATGTGCACATGAGATGAGGCACCAATGTTGATATATAATCCCCTTTATGAAGTAGAAACAGACTAACGTCGGGCGGTTGTCAGGTGCCTAACACCTTCCTGACCCGTAACCAGGACCCCGTACCTAGAATCTCTACACAATACATCATAGACTGAGTCAATCAGAAGAAGATGTTACTTGGTCTCTCTCTAAAGAGACTATATAATGCCTTTTTCTAATCAAGAGGGACTTGACACCCTACAAAATTCCGGTGGCGACTCTATAAACATTAAAACTGAAGGAGACAAAATCCTTCATTCAAGAATCTAGAGAGAGAAAGTGGTTCCCTAGAGAGAACCTAGAGGATCTTAGAGAGACCTAAAGGATTCTAGAGAGAGAAAATAAAAGACTCTCGAGAGAAAATGAAAGAGGTTTCTCTGGTCTAAAGGAGTTCTCTTCTAGCTCAGATTAGTTCTCTTTAGTTAAGATCAGTTGGTCCAGAAAATTGAGGTGAGCTCCTCTATTTATAGGCTTGCTGAGCTTGTAAGTCAAACTTTTAGCTAATCAGTAATGAACATCTATTATTCATTTTATAAGTGTGTGACAGCTTCTCATAAGTGCTAGACAGCAGTTTGTTTACTCCTTTCTATTAGGTTACCTTTCAGAATTCTCTCTTTGTTAGGTTTATCTTTAGGAAACCTATTTTCTTTAGTGAGAAAGCTCTTTTCTCTTATCGGAAAGCTCAATCCGAAAAGGTGCTCCTACATTTTGCCCCCATTTTCTTAATATTATGAGTAATATTGAGAAAATCTTTTAAGAAAGAAAGAAAAAATTTAAAAAACCTTGTGGGGTATTATTCCTCTTCTCCCCCTGAATAACAAAGGTTTTAAAACCAAATGTTTTGAAACCCGGGTTGCCCAAATTTTCAAATTTAAATTTTGTAAATCTGTCCGTTTCATCTTTTGAGGAGAGAGTGTTTTCATTTTTGTTTAAAGTCTTTCTTTTTTCCCCTTTTGCTGAAAGCTTCCTTTTCTTTTGAAAATGGCGAGGATATCTCTTGAGGAAAAGGCGAGATTAATGTTTCTGAAGGTCTGTTCAAAGGTGGCCTGACATTTCTGCTAGAACCTTTGATCCAAGAATTCCTTAGTCTTTGCAATCGTGCCCCCAATCAGTTTACTGAAAAGACGGATTCCTTGCTAAAGTCCTTCATAGTGCACAACAAGTCGAATCCTCCTGGTTTGGATTTACTACAGATCCTTGAATATTATCAAGTTCGCACAATGAACAAGGATAACTTCAAGTTCTTCTATCTTATTCAAAGGTTAGGGAAGAAAGCTTTAGTGAAAGAATCTCATGTGTCTTCAAGAGTAGAGAAGGAATGGTCTTCCTTGCCTTTAATTGTTGGTGGGAATTGGGTGTTCGGTGTCTCTGTTCCTCCAAAAGGATTTGGGCGAATCCTGACGAAGTTTATCTGAAAGGTCCATGTTTTTATGTTTGTCGAATTTCGTGTCAAAGGTAAACTCAAGATGGTCAATGTAACTTGAGTTAGAGTCTAGTGAGTCTCGGTACACTTCG